>JAHNEJ010001973.1:0-51242 GCA_022559845.1 Amorphophallus konjac | reverse complement strand
AAAACCCGCCAAAGACCAATGTCCTGCGGTGGTGTGCTTTTATTCATATTGTTCTTGTAACTGTTCGGGGAGTGATATATTGTTACAATTTCCGAGTCTACGTGTCTTCCCGTCTGTCAAATTCTATCACGTAGAGTCCCAAGACTCGAATTCGATATCTGAAAATCTGCTCTCGGAACGGTGGGTTACGCCTGCCGGGAAGGGGTTCAGTTTGCGTGAGAGGGTCTTCGGACCCCTATCTCCGCCATGTACCGGAGTTCGGTCAGTCTAAATTCTTTCTGTCTCTATTAGAGTGTCATCTGTAGGTGTACTTGTCCACCGTTCTTTCATATCCCATATAGCGCGCGTTTCATTGTTTTATCCTCATTTCTTTCACCCTTTATTACTCAGAGAGGGAGAAACCTCATCTCTCTCTCTCATTCCACCACGTGACGCGTTCATATCTCTGGCGATCACGGTGGGACCTGCTTTTTACTTTTTTCTGGTTACCCACAAACTTTCGGCACCCACGTGTGCCCCTCCTTTTGGCACCCACGTGTGCCCCTCCTTTTGACACCCACGTGTGTCCCTCCTTTCGGCACCCACGTGTGCCCTTCCCTACTGCGCCCAAGTGCGCTCACTCCCCTCGTGCACCTCGTGCACTCCCCCGGTCCTTTGTGGTTACTTGAGAGGTTAACGTTGTCTCGTGCACCACGTGCGTTTCCCCTCCGCTATTCGGCACCCACGTGTGCCCTCCCTCCATTCGGCACCCACGTGTGCCCCTACCATTCGGCACCCACGTGTGCCTCTCCATTTAGCACCCACGTGTGCTTTCCTCTATTTGGCACCCACGTGTGCCCTTCCATCTAGCACCCACGTGTGCCTCCTCTACTCGGCACCAACGCGTGCCCCTCCTTGTTGCACCCACGTGCGCTACGTCATTCCCCTCGTGCACTACGTGCACCCTTAGAGCCCCTTTCTCTTTTTTTTCAAGTGATCTACGTGTCTCGGAAAGAGGAACGATTGTATCCTACTCCATCTGTTTATTGCTTTTATATTTCTATTATATCATTGTGATTATCTCTATTCTATTTGTGTGTTTCTCTCTGGTATTTGTGTGTTATACATCTTTTATTCAACACTGCATTTCATGCATTTACCCCTTTTCTTTTCTTGCTTTTACTTATTTAAGGATTAACCCCTCTCGGTGAAGGAATGACTCTCCGTCAGGAATTCCTCTCGACAGACTAGGATCTCCTCCATTGGGACCTCCGTAAGTCCCCGACAGCGAAGGATTCCCTCTTCGATCACTGGGCTGGTTGTACCACAGAAGTACCCCGGAGTTAGTTACCTATTCGTGGTGAGACGAGTGCCCCTAGCTGACACGGCGGTAAAACAAAGTGTAATTAGGGTCCCTCCTACTAAGTGTGAATTTTATATTTGTTAAAATCAAAAAAAAATCAAAAAAATTAAGTAAATCAAAACACAAAAAAAAGGTTAAACCAAAAACAAAAAAAATGGTGTAAGATCATCCACTTGTCTGTTAATCTCTGATACTTGTTTGCTAGTGTATGCATTTACGCTCTGGTAAAATTACAGGAATGGCTCACGACTCTTCCGAAGAGAATCAATTAGGTCGTGGTCAGTCAGCTGACCCACGGGTCCACGCAATGGATTCAGGCCCCTCCCGCGACACCTCACAAGAGGTCCCTGTTGTTCCACGGGAGGTAGCTCCATCCCAGGATATCTTTTCCCTTTTGGGTGTCCTCGCTAGTACACAGCTCAGCCCTGAGCAACTTCTGGCCTTTCAGGCCATTTTAAAGGGGAAGTCTGTTTCTCCCCCTCCTCAGGAGTCAATTCCGGCTCCCACGTCCTACCAACAGCCGCTCCAGGCTACTACATCTCCATCACATGTATATGTCGCTCCTTCTTCTTCATTTCAAGGACAGGCGAGCCAGCAGCCCGCCTCTCACCAATTCCCCCCTCTACAGTCTCAAACCCCTGCCATCCCTCATACGGTACCCCAAGCGGGTCCGTCCACTGGTGGGCCACCATACCCATCTGGCTCAGGGTTCCCTTCTCAGGTCCCTATAAGGCCTTCTCAGCCTCAATGGCAGGCCCCACTTTCACCTGCCGAGGAGCTCACTCAGTCCCTCCTCAACAAATACACTGAAATGAACGAGGAGTTCCGAAATTTCAAGAAAGAGGCACATGGGAAGTCTGTCCCTGACATTTCCCTGCCAAATCTCCCCATATTTCATCTTCCTCCCTCCGAAATGCCTACATACCGTAGGTATAACGGCACGGGAAATCCTTATATTCACATCAAAGATTTTCTGTATGAATCTTCCTCATGGCAGAACGATCCAAAATCCCTGGCTTACCTTTTTCGGAAATCATTGGATGGTCCCGCCCTAGAATGGTTCTATTCCCTAGAGCCGAGTGAGGCTGGAGATTTTGAAATTGTCAAAGCCAAATTCATACAGAAGTACCGGGATAGGGTCGGTCCCTCCCTTTCTATCACCGACCTAGTTGCTGAGAAAATGAGGTCAGATGAGGATTTTGTCCAGTATGCTGATAGGTGGAGGTCTCTGGCCGATAAAATAAAGGATACCCTTTCAGAACCCGAGCAAGTCAAGATGATTGTGTCTAATGCAACCCCGCAGTTTAGACACATTTTAGCCATGAATAAGCTTACCACGATGGAGGAACTTTATGAGAGGGCTCGGTATATCCAGACCCAATTAAAAGATTCCCCCATCATGCATATGTTTGAACCCCCAAAGCCAAGGGTGTTTAAGAAGACGGGCACTGGTGTCCAAGGAGGAACAACTGAGGGAGTCGTCATAAATGAGCAAGTGAGTGTGCTTGGCAGCCCCAACCAACCAGTTAACCCGAGGCCTCCTCAGGTTTCGCGACCACCCTTTCAGCAGGGTCCACCACCCTTTCAACAGGGTCCACCTCTTTATCGTCCTCCACCCCAAAATAACCCCCTTCAAAATCACATGCCTCAACCCTTTCATCCCCAACAACAACAACAACCACAGCCTCAGTATCACCAAGTTCCACCCCCAGGAAATTACGGCCCACCACAACAATGGATGAGGCCCATTGGACCCAAAAGAGCCCATTATCCACCATTGCCCGAGGCATTGCCGGACATTTTTAATGCCCTCATGGCTGCCAACCTACTTACTTTACCCAAAGAAAAGTTTGCATGGCCCCCAAATGCTGATACCTCCAGGTACTGTGTCTATCATAGACAGCCGGGTCATACGGTGGAGAATTGTTTCAATTTCAAATATTACATTTACGACATGAATGATCTGGGTGAAATCAATTGGGATGAAATGAGGCGATGCATCGCCACCCTAAAGGCCAGGAGACCTCCGCCTAGGCCACAGTTGCCACAACAACCGCATCAACAACAACAGCCTCAGCAGGCCCCACAACAGCAGCCTAATATGGGCATCATCCATAACCCGCTTCCGGAGCACCAACAGCCCAACCACCAGGTTAATCCGATTTCCTCCTTCTCGGAAGTTAGAAGAGAGCAAACCTGTTATTTAGAAAGCACCTCTGTCCTTGCTACCAGTCATACCACCAATCAACCACCTCGCCTCCTTCGAACATCATCTTCTTACCATTCAACCCCCTCACAACCCCTATTTGGTCCTTCTCCCGTTCCACAGCCATCACGCCCTCTTATTCGTACCCCTACCGTCAAATCACCGTTAGTCCATCACCAAAGGCCATCTCACACTCCTTTTTCACCCCGAAGTCCCCTGATCACTTCTTATTCATCTAATTTACCATCTACCTCTATCGCGCCTTTACCCCCGCCTTCTAATCTTTTTACCGCCCATTATCCGTATGACACACCATCCACCTCTATCCCCACTGAACCTCCTCCTCCACCGTTTAAACCTCTTATCATTCACCATTCACCCGAGATCCCCTCTACTTCCCATATTCTTTCACATTCTAAGCCCCTTATCATCCACCATTCTCCCGAGATTCCCTCTACTTCTCCTATTCTTTCACATTCTAAACCCCTTATCATCCGTGATTCACCTGAGACTCCTTCTACCTCTACTATACCTCCACCAAGCAAACCCCTAATCAAAACCCCTACACCCGTCATAACCCCTATCCCACCAACCATTCCTCCATTATTACCCCTTAAACCCTTGTTAAAATCCACACCCAATACCATAGAGGTGCAACAAGACCCACAAGCAATGGTGCTCCGGAGTGGAAGGATGTTCCACCGGGTATTTCCCCAGAATAGTCAGGCCCCTGAACAATCTCAGCCCCAGAAAGATAAGGAAGAGCAGTCAGAAGAGTCCATCCCTGGGACCCAATATGACTTGTTGAAACATCTGGATAAGACGCCTGCCCGTATCTCCATCCTCGAGTTGATCAAAAGATCCACATCTCACCAAGAAGCTTTAAGGGAATATCTCCAAAAAGTCATGGTGAACGAGGATCTCCCTGTGGAGAAAATCTCGACAGTCCTGACGCCCACCGATACACAACCGCCCATCATGTTCCATAATCACGAGCTTGCCCCCAAGGAAGCTCGAAAATATGCGTTGTGTATTGCGGTGAAAATCAATGGCGTATCAGTGGATCCGTGCCTGGTAGACACGGGCGCGTCTATAAATGTGATTTCCCCGAGTACTCTTCAAGCATGTGGGGTTGATGAAGAACAACTCATGCCCTCCTCAATCACAGTCACGGCCTATGACAATAGTAAAAGACCGCCAATGGGGATGATTGCCCTCAATGTAGAACTAGGTCCTGTATCAGTCTTTACGGAATTTCATGTCCTTGATATGGATCCCACTTTCAAGGCTATACTAGGCCGTACCTACATTGAAGCTATGAATGCTGTACCATCCACCAATCATCAGTGCTTGAAATTTCCATACAAATGATGGGTTATTAAGATAATGAGCATGCCTCTCTGTTCTACGGTGGATGCTATCAACACCTCTTTGCCTTCGGTCTGGCCGACTCATCGGCCCATACTATCCTTGTTGGATGTGTATGACCCTTGTCGTGCTCCCTTCACACAACAAAAGTCATTCCCTATGTTAAACTCACGTCTCCCCTTCCGCTCCAAAGGATGGGAGATTATGAGAAATATTGGTTACCAAGATGGCAAAGGTTTAGGAGCACAACTGCAAGGAAGGCTGAGACCACTCCAAAAGATAAAGCCAATCCATAGAGCTGGCTTGGGTTTTAAGGGGCCATTCGAATCAGACGGCAAACCCCTCACTTGGACTTTGTCCTCACATTTCAAAAGGGGGCCCATCGTCCAGATGGGAGATCCTCCACCAAAATCACATGGACGGTTACAGAATGTATTCTTGGCTGAAGGATGTTCAAAAACTCCAAAAAAAGGAAAGATTGTCCACTTGGATTGTGAATGGTATAAATGGTTTGACATACCAGATATACCCATTGCACTGGAAAGAATGTTCTCACCTCCATATCTAGAAGAGTCGACTTTGATCTCCGAAATGCCAGGGGACACCACCACACTTGCCAGAATGTCAAACCCTCCTCGCCAAGAGGATGTTGTCATCGACGGGTCATCATCCGTCACCAATATTGTCATCGACGGCTCATTAGCCGTCATTTTCTCTACCCACCTATCACAGCCTCTGTTGATGTCTCCTTCCTGGGCCAGACAGTTGTCTGATGATCTTCCCAGGTTTCCTTCTTTACTCGTTTACCTGCGTGAGTTTCTCAACTCGCGCAAGATTTTCAATCATGATTTGCTCTACGAGCTACACAACCCTCTAGCTGTAGTCCCATTTTTATATCCTCTAAGTCCTTTCCATTGTTTTGTCATTAAACATGAAAATGAAAATGAAAAAAAAACGCCAATTCCACAACTCCTCAACAGCGCATTGACTTTGAGGAAACCTCCTATATCTCCCACGAGTGCGCCCCGACTCACGGGCCACTCATTCAAGGTCCCCTGAGCGACCTTCTTTTCCCCTCATCTGAGGGGTCCTTCCCTGTACATTCTTCACTATCCTCTTCAGCTTCTTCTTCTTCTGTAAATAATGTGTGTCAGGTTAGGAATAAGTCAAGGGTAGTGCCCAAGAAGAAATCCAAGGGTAAGCAGATCCCTCGGCGATTTCTTTTAGATTTAGTCGATAGGTGTCAAGCCCTTCTAGCAATTCCCCAATTACTAGAAAATCCCGTCCAACTGCCAGAAATAGAATGTGAGAATAATTGCATGATTGATGAAGGGTATGGGGTCTATGAACTCACTAACGAGGAATACCCCATTGAAGAAGAGGATGAAGAATATAAGGACGCGGCTGACGCCTATGCTAGTGGAATGAGCAGATTTGACGAGCCGTCAGCCGCTGTAGAAGAGTCTACCAAAGAGATCAATCTGGGAACTGAGGAAGACCCTAAGATTGTCCTCATAAGTGATAATTTACCATCATCTGAAGAAGAGGCACTAGTTAAGGTTCTTAAGGATTATAAGGACACGTTTGCATGGAGCTATGAGGATATGCCAGGATTGGATTCTACTCTGGTTGAGAATCGTCTCACTCTCAAACCAGGGTCCGTCTCGGTAAAACAACGGTTAAGACGTTTTCGCCCACAAATGGCTTTAAAAATGAAGGAAGAGGTCGACAAGCTTCACAAAGCTAGGTTCATAAGAGTCGTCCTTTATCCTCAGTGGGTCGCAAACATCGTCCCGGTCATGAAGAAAGATGGAAAGGTGAGAATTTGTATTGACTTCCGGGACCTTAACCGTGCGTGTCCGAAGGATGATTTCCCTTTGCCTCATATTGATGTGTTGATTGATAACACGGCATGATATGAAACCCTTTCATTCATGGATGGATTTTCTGGATACAATCAAATCCGTTTGGCAGAAGAAGACCAGGAGAAAACCTCATTCACTACTCCCTGGGGAACTTATTGTTATGTGGTCATGCCATTTGGACTGAAGAACGCTGGAGCCACTTACCAAAGGGCTATGATGGCAATATTCCATGACATGATGCACATATATTTGGAGGTATATGTGGATGATTTGTTGGTAAAATCTAAAACTAGGGCGGAACATCCCGAGGTCCTTGCAAAGGTGTTGCAAAGATCACGTGAATTCAATTTGAAAATGAATCCAAAAAAGTGCGTGTTTGGTGTATCATCGGGCAAGTTACTTGGCTTCATTGTGAGCAAAAGGGGTATTGAGATAGATCCCAACAAGGCTAAGGCGATTAGGGATATGCCACCCCCGAAGAATCTGAGAGAAGTTCGAGGATTAATCGGGAGGTTGCAGTTCATCCGCCGCTTTGTGTCTCAACACTCGCAAAGGTGTCGGCCCTTCTACGAGTTGACCAAAGCAGAGACCAAATTTTGTTGGGATTCTAAGTGCCAGAATGCTTTCGATGGATTAAAAGAATATCTGGCCAACCCGCCTGTTCTCACTCCACCTATTCCAGATAAGCCTTTGGTCCTATATATCTCAGTCCTAGACGACTCTGTGGGAGCCGTTCTGGCACAAATCAATGAGGAAGGCAAGGAACGGGCAACCTATTACTTGTCCAAACTCCTCAACCCCTGTGAGCGAAAGTATACTACCATGGAAAAGACCTGTACCGCCCTCGTGTGGGTGGTACAGAAATTGAAACATTACTTTCTTGCTCATGAAGTCCATTTAATTGCTCGCATGAACCCTATCAAATTTCTCTTGGAAAAGTTTGTCCTTACTGATAGGCTAGCACGTTGGCAAAGCTTTCTATCTCAATTCGACATCATCTATATCCAGCAAAAGGCGATTAAAGGCTATGCTATAGCTGAGCATCTTGCTCACCACCCTCTCCCCAAATTTGATCATGTTCAATCAGAGTTTCCAGATGAGGAACTAATGTCCATTACCCAGTCTGATGATCCGATGTGGACATTATATTTTGATGGAGCTTTGAATTCCCAGGGGAGAGGTATTGGCATTGTCCTTTTGTCACCTGAATGTGTCGCTATCCCAGAGGCATTCCAGCTTTCATTTCCAGTCACCAACAACGTAGCTGAATACGAGGCTCTTCTGGCAGGTCTGAACCTTGCATGTTCCTTCTGGATCACCGAATTGCGAGTCATAGGTAATAGTCAACTTATCCTTCGCCAAGTGCTCACCAAATGTCGCACTCGTGATCCCAAGCTCAAGCCATACCAAGAGCTTACTGTTGCTTTCGCTAAAATGTTCACCAAGTTAGTCTTTGTTCATGTTCCTCACAATCAGAACATTTTGGCCGACGCTCTTGCTTCGTTGGCATCATCATTAAGGTTTCCTTTGGGTAGAAGGGCTCTGTCCGTTTCTATCCACAAGCTTCTCTTCCCTGCTATCCACAACCCTTCCTATTTAAGGGTTCAGGAGGAAATGTCAAAGATGACTCATGATAGAGAAGTTGTTGAAAAGAGGGAGATTATGTTGGTTGAATTGGAGGAAGAACTTGCTGATGAGGAGAAGCCATGGTTCTATGAGATTATCAAATATTGCAAAGACCAGTCTTACCCTACAGAAGCAACAACAGAAGATAAGAGGGCTATAAGGAGAGTAGCCCAGAGATACACATTGGTTGGAAGATTGCTATACAAGAGAAGCCTCACTGGTGTTCTCCTAAGGTGTCTTGATGATGACGAGTCCTGGAAGTGTGTAGAGGAAGCACACTCAGGCGTGTGCGGTGGCCATGTAAACAGTCAAATGCTTGCTAAGAAGATCCTTCGGCAAGGCTTTTACTGGCCCACCATGGAGGAAGATTGTGCCGTCTATGTCCGTAGGTGTGTCAAATGTCAACTTCACGCTGATAAGATTCATTCCCCATCTTCCTCTCTCCATCCAGTATCCTCCCCATGGCCTTTCTCCATGTGGGCATTCGACATCATCGGTCCTCTTGGTGATCCTAACTCCCTTACTAAGCAAAAATCCTTCATTCTCACTGCAACGGAGTACTTCACCAAATGGGCTGAAGCCGAAGCCTATGCAGAAGTCAAGGCATCCACAGTCTCCAAGTTCATCATGAAGAACATCATCGCCAGGTTCGGCATTCCAAGAACTATCATCACCGACAATGGGCCACAATTCATCTCTCAGGATCTTCAGGACCTCTGCCAAAGGTATAAAATTACATTGCATCATTCGTCACCATATTATCCACAAGGTAATGGCCAAGCAGAGGCCACTAATAAAACACTGATTAAAGTCATAAAGAAAACATGTGAGTCTAGCAGATTCTCGGATTGGCCAGAGAAGCTTATCGAAGCTCTATGGGCCTATCGCACTTCAATCCGAACTCCTACTGGGCAAACTCCGTTCGCCCTCACTTACGGGATGGAGGCGTTAGTTCCATATGAGATTCTGATTCCCTCTCTGAGAGTACAATTGGACAAGGACCTCCCCTCGATTAACGTCGCGATTCTCTCCTTGCCCAGTTGGAACTCTTAGACGAGAAACGTCTGGTTGCTGCCGAGCATGCTCGCGTCTACCAAAATAGACTCGCACGTTTTTACCAGAAGAAGGTTATTGAGAGAAAGTTCAAAGTTGGTGAAATGGTAGTGAAAAGAATTTTTGTAAAACCTGGCGGGCCGCGTTCTAAGCTCCAACCCAATTGGGAAGGACCATACGTGGTTCAGGCTGTGCATCCTGGCAACGCCTACAGGCTAGTCAATGCTGAAGGAGTTGAGTTATCCCACCCTTGGAATGGGCTTTACCTTAAGAAGTATTACCCTTAGATAGGTGTACATACTGTCAAAGATAAAAAAAATTGAAAATGAAAAAAAATGAAAAAAATAATGAAAACCACAAAAATTTGTGTATAAAAAACAAAAAAAAAAAGAAAAGACCAAAAAAAAATTGAAAAATTCAAAATGCTTATGCTTGGAGATCACCATGGAATCAAGTTATTGCATCTAATCTCCATGTTAGGAAAGGGCCCATTAAGACTTGGTAGGTCTCAAGTCTTGGTTTGCCAGAACCGTGGAGACCCCTATCTGGCCAGTTCGGCCTATGCCCCCTCAAAAGAAGACAACATGAATACACATCTGTGTTATAAAAATTGATAGCATCGCTTATGGTAGGGCATCACTCAAAAGGTCTCCAAGAAAGCTTAAATCTTTGTTCTCTTCTTCTCGACCGAGTGAGACAGTCGGCGCCCTTAAAACGCTGAGCATGGGAAACATGAACACGACCCCTAGGGTGAGAGTAGGATCCAATTCTTCGAGCATGAATCAGAGCACGAGAAGAGGGCAGTGTCCCCGCAGGCATCCAAGAGGGATTTCATAATGTCAAAATACTATGTCCCTCGCAAAAAAAATCCATCAAAAGAATCAAAAAAAAAGAAGCAAAAAAAAATCAAAGTCAAAGAAAGGCCTGGTCGTAACCGTGTCTGATTCCACTAAATGAAACCCCTTTGACTGAAAGTCAAATTACACAAAAGGGGGTCACGAGATGTAAATGCTCGAGAGTTAGTCCGAAGTTACCCGAAAGGGGAAGTTAAGTGTGCCTCTATTGACTCGCCGGGTTAACGGTCTTGCCGGTCCTCTCAGGAGGTTTACCCCCAATACTCTTCCTTCTTCTCCTGAAGATAAAGGCTAAATGGAGTATCCAAAGGGTGAGACCCACCAAGGCTTGTGACTTTGTTTTAACACAAGCATACGGTTGTCCATTTTGAAAGCAGAAGTCATTGTCGTGAAGGAGTCTCCGTGTTTCTGGCTGGTCAAGACCTTTATCTACCACCTTAATGTCTTCTTAGTTTAACCTCGGGCTTAGACCAATGCAAGCGCGTCACCTATAGGTGCGACGGCGTCTGATTCCGGGTCAGCGTCGCGCGGTTGGTCATTTGGGTTCCAGGGTGTTCCATTACATATCATCTAGAGTTGTAAGGAAATAGACCCGGGTCGGGCAAATCATTCACCTCGAACATTTTTTTGGGTGAATCCCTGTGGTCGGAAGCAATTGGGAGCCTAAGCATGGCATGACGGTATTGTCATCAGGATAAGTCTTAGCCGGCGGGATTATCATTCGAGGAGTCTAGAGGCCCAAATCAACCTAGATGTGGGCTTAGGATACCTGGGAGGTTACCAAGAAACCCTCGTCCTTGTGCAACTTACATGTTATATGGGTTGGTCATCATGCATTAGTAAAAAATAAAAAAATAATAAATAAGCCAAAAATAAACAAAAAAATGACAAAATCCAAAAAAATCCAAAAAAGGGGGAGAAAAATGTATATGCACAAAAAAAATGGAAATGTAAAAGTCCAAAAATAATAATAAACAAATAACAAAACATAAAAAAATTAATATACACCTACAAAAAAAATAAAGATTACATCTTTGCATGATCGCATTTGTATGCAGCATTCATTTTAAATTCTCGTTTGCATCCGTGTGCTTGTCTGTCGCATTCATCATCATCTTTTATCAGTGCCTTTGTTAATAAGGGCTTGCCCCTTGACTCGTTATCAAGGATAGTTCAAAACTTCGTTTGCTTGTTGAGCAAGGGGCAAGTCAGAGCAGAAATACTGACTTGTTTGCTTAGGTGTGTGCAGGAATTCGAGAGCTCAGGAAGAAGCAGAGAATCAAACACAAAATACTTTATTTCACTTCTATTCAAAATAAAAATAAACAACAAAGAGATTACATCAGGTTTCACCTTCTCTCTCCACATTACTTGTCCCGCCACCCTCCGGATGAGACACTCTTGAGGGGGCTATCCAATCATGGAATGCGGTCCTTCCACCGCTTTGTGCTCCTCTTCCGATCTCTACTCCCCGACGCCGATCTGCGGGGGCACCAAAGGAGCTGCTGACGCGAAAGCCACGCTCTCGTGCTCTTCGGTAGCGTTCCTCACCGTCCTTTAGCCACTGCTCGGCGAGGCCGAGAATGGTCTTCAATTCAAATAATTGGGCCTCCAGGGCCCTCTTCTCCTCTTTCTCGGCCGACCTCTTGGCCTTCTCTCTTTCCTTGGCCTTTTCCCTCTCAGCACGTTCTCTCGCTCTGTCTTCCCTCTCCAGCTGAAGGGTGATCCTCAGCTCTATAGCGTCCCTAGAAAAGTCATCACCTGGACGACGCTGCAGTTCCTCTTCTAGCTCGACTATTCTAGCTTCCTTCTGGGCGGCATGTGTGAGTGCCTCCTCCGTTTCTTTCTCCTGCCAGACGTTTCATCTCAGGCTTATGGTAACGCTTGAACAAGGGATAATAAATGGTGAGGCTCTCACCTGTACAGAAAGTATCCCTTCTGCTTCCGTAGCCCGCTGTGTGGCATGAGCAAATTGCTCGTGTAGTGAATCTAACTCTGAAGTGGGAATCCATAGACTGGAAGAAACGCCGTCTGCCCCCATTGCCGATGAAACTACATCGAGTTGGGCACGCTGCGTACACATACGAGAGGTGACAGTTAAATGGTTAACGCCATGAATTTCAAATCATGCCAGGAGTATGTATATATACACTTACTGATGAACCCAGAGCCGCTCGAGTATCAGTTAACTCTTACTCCGTGTCCGCCAAACGAACTCGTAAGTTCGTTATTATGGTGTCACGGGCATCCTACAGCCATGGCTCTTGAGTTCACAAATAAAAATCAAAAAAAATGGAAATTATAAAAGACAAAAAAATGGTGTTTTACTTTGCCTCTATAAGCCCTCCAAGCTGGAGCCTCTCCGCATACATTGCCCTATAGAGCCGTAGGTAATCTTCACTGTCTTGCGCTTGTGATTCCAGGAGCGTGCCACCCCGCTGCCAGTCTTCATACTGTTCGGGGAAGCGCACCCTCCAATCAACGCAGGTTTGCGGCCCACGCGTCTTCTTCCCGACGCTGGGTGAGGAGGTTATATCCACCCATTCCTGGGCAAGCCCGAGGGTTCTCATGACTAATCGTAGCCTAGAGGCTCAATTTCATTCAAGCAATGGAGCCAAATGTCCCGTCCGAATCGGTCCCGGCTTCCGATTACCCATGGCTGGTCGACATCGACCATATTCAAGTAAGGCCTCCAGTTCACCTATGTTGGGTTGTACATATCTTCTTAGTTACTCAAAAATATAAAAAATAATAATAATAAATAATAATAAAAAAATATATATATAAGAGAAAAAAGTATCCTACCATCGCTGCAGGGAACTCTTGCAGCTCCCGTCTCGATACCATCAGCTGGTAGGATAATGGTGCTGTACTCATGATGGGTTGCCACCGCCTAACCAACGGGATCGTCACTGGCCGACAATGTCGAGCTCTCCCCATTGGAATATAATAGTAGCTCCACAACTACACCATCATGTGTCATTGGCATCAACAAATACAAGAAAAAAGTATAAAACAAAAATCACAAAAAATAATCTTTTACCTGGATGAAGGGCGTGAACCCATTTATTGTCACCTCTCGGCATGTCCTTTGCGACATACCTGTAAATAGATGTGCCAGCACGGCAGCTCCCCAGGCGTACTGTCCTACTCTCTCCAAATCTACGAGTAGCTCCAGGAAGCGGCAGTGTATGTTGTCTCCCTTGGAGCCCAGTAGCAGCCTACCCAGCAGAAAGAGGAGGAACCTCCTCAGGTCCATGTTGGTCCTTTCCCAGTTGCTGGCATCTGCACAGTATACAGCACGGGCACCTCTCTCTGCCCTTTCCATAAATTCCTCCAAGGACTCGTCATCTCGTGGACGGATGTCAGTAAGCCCTAACACCTCCATGATCGATGTCTTGGCTACTGACCTGTTCTTCCGTCCATCGAGTTCCAGTCCTAACAGTTTCTGGGCACCTTCTCGATAATCCGCATAAGTGGCGCCGGTCACTGCCTCTCCATCCACTTTGAGGCCCGTAATGTTGACCATATCTTCCAAACTGGGCACCATGTGCCCCCAAGGCATCAGGAATGCCCGACTCGCCGGATCCCATCTTTCATGTAATGCTTGGATCAGGGCAAGGTCGAGCTTTATCGGCTCGATTCGGAGGAAGGCACCGAACCCCATCACGTCTAGCCTGGCCTTTTGGAAGTCCGGGAGACCTCGATATGCTGCCACTACGAGCTCCCAAGAGATGTGCGAGCGCATCATGCTCTGCACATATACAAGAAGTTGAAAAGGGGAACATTGCTAAGCAAGAAAGGAGAAGAAAAGGGATGAAGGAAGGAAACCAAAGAAGCCACTTACAAGCTGTGATCGGGTCCTCTCACTCAGTTGTCCTTCGACTTCTGAGAGTCTCCTGGAACTGCTACCTGATCTGCTCCTCTTCGAGGAGCGGGAAGACTCACCTTCTGCTCTAAAGCTGGATTCACCCTCCATCCTGAAAAAGTGAGCAACACTCGCAACCTCCCTTCCTTACAAATTTGCACTCCTCAAGTCTGCTCTCAGGACTTCGGTGTTTCCAAGTCGAGCGAAAGGGGAGGTATTTATAGGATTGGAAAGAAGGTGGTCTGGATCTATCACCATCACCCCAGCAACATCCTTTACGACAAGTCACCCTCTCTTTACTCTCGCATGTCACTCTGCCATCTGGAGTGATCAATTCGGAGGCGTGATTTGTTGACTTGCCCTCCCCATGCGGTCTAAAGATTCCCCGTGTTTATTGTCCCGTTGCGACTACTGCTAGCGCAAAGAAGAAAGTGGGGGACATTTATACGGGAAAATAGGACCAGGGACCGACGTTGTTGAAATTGGTGGTAGATCCATTTGAAAGTCATGGCCACGGTACACTCGCATGCCACTTTACCATGTGAAGTAAATGGAGCAGAGCTGTGATTTGTTGACCCGCCACTCCTATTCGGTCCAAAGATTCCGCGTGTCCCTTGTCCTATTGCGACTACTTTTAGCGCAAACAAGGAAATAAGGGACATTCACGTGGGAAAAGAGCACCACGGGCCGATATTGTTGAAATCCGTGGATGATCCCCTTGAAAATCATGGCTATGGTGAGTCACCGCCCCGTGTTTTAAGGAGACATCTCGTCGAGTACGTCTCGCGGGAACCCATGTGGTAGAGAAGAGCTGTAGAGCAGAAGGAACATATCTAGGGCGAACCAGCCGTGTTCAAACCAACCTATTTCACTCGCACATATATATAAGGGTTTGTGCCCGTCATGAGAAGGGAGTGAGTGAACAAGCCACTCGCTAACCCTCACCACCCTCCTGGTCGCTTCTATTCTCTCTCTCAAGGCAAGAAGTCCCTTGGAGGCCTTTTATAATTCCGTGATGCAGCAATCGCTTTGTCGCGCCATGCGTTCCCACCTGCTCTTCGGCAGTGCTCCTCACCGTCCTCCTGTCTCTCTCGCGACCCTGATGGCCGCGAAGCTCTTGAAGTCGAGGCCGCTAGCTGAGCTGCCCTATGCTCTGCCGATGAAGATGCTACCAACTCCAGGAGCTCCTCTGTTGCGAGCTCTAATCCCCTTCCATCTGCAGAGCGAGCCATGTTTGGATGCTCTTTCTCTCAGAGCTCCATCTCCAGCGCCACTGGTGCTGCTCTATTTTTGCCTTTTCTCTCTCTATTATCTCTTGCTTTATCTCTCTCTTAGCCATTCGGAGAGAAATCTTTAGCTCCCGGGCATCTCATGGCAACTCCTCATGATAGTTGCCTTGAGTTTTTGGCTCTTGTCCGGAATGGTTGGCTATCACCTAGCACTGGCTATTGCAGATGTTTGTGCCAAAAATAAGAAAAAAGGGAATAAAAAAGAAAAAAAAACTGTAGAGAGTAAGGATGCAAATGGCATTAAAGCTTCCATATTTATTCCAAGATAAGATACATTAGGGTTTGGGCATCTCAGGCCTCAATTTCCCCAACTCAATTACATAAGCTTTCAGCAGTTCTTCGTCCTCACTCACAGATTCTGTTGCCTTCAGTGTAATGCTGGCCTTCCATGACGCTTTGATTGTCTTCACATTTCTTGCGTCACCTCCTGTGCCCAGCTCCCTTTTCCTGATTAAAGGAAGCTTGGATAGCAGTGGGAATGAATGGCGAGGGAGGCCCATCTGAGTATGACACCGGTGCGTGTTGTAAAGGATGAATTCAGACGCGCCAACAAGCTGGAGCTCCATGTTAAGAGAAGACCTCGTGAGAAGCTCATATGGGAGTAAGCATGTCGGTGCACGAGTGAACATATACTCTTCAATGGTACTGAAGTGAGCCCGCCAGTCTTCTCGTTTCTTCAGCCAGGGAACGCGATTTGCTATACTACCACTAGAGCCTAACACATTGACCATATGGTGAAGCGGGCTTTGTTGGAAGAGTCTTGAAGTAGACGACATTCCCTCACGATGGTTAAATTTGAAATGCAAGTCAGTCCAGCAATTCAAAAGGAGTGCGCAACCAAAAGGAGGCTTACCCATATTGGAAGCCGTGAGTCCGCTATAGAGATAAGCAAGGATAGCAGGTCCCATTCTCTTTCCTTCCCAAATTCCACATATGACACTTAGCTGATCTTCCTCCACTATGTTGTCAGTATAAGGGAATAGGAGAGCACCTGCTAAGCAGATGGTGAATCCCTTCATAAGCCCTTCAATGCGGTCATCATCACTTGTCAACCTTTCAAGAGCATTGATGACCCAATCTGCAAGTTTTTGCAGATGGATTCCCTTCTGAGTCTGGACGCCCTTGATGGCTTCGGACGGCATGAAGCTTCTGAGCACCTCCTCGGAAGTCACCCTTCTTAGCATGCGCATAACCTTTACCTTGCCATTTCTCTGGAATTTCTTCACGCCCAGTAGAAGTTCTACTTCTTCGAGAAGAATAGTTGCCTCGAAAGTGGGGAAAATGAACGTGTGCGTTTGAGGGTGCCAAAGCTCTACCAATGCACCCATAGCCGCCCAATCCATGTGAATCTCGTTATAATGCTTGGCATGAGTTACGAGCTTTTGGAGATGCCACTTTCTGATGATGGCCCTCATGCTGATCGAGATGTTCGAAGTGAGTCTCGACAGCCATGGCACCCTTGAAAACTTCCTCGGGCCAGGAAAGAGAGGATACGGCTGGAAATAGAAAAGTGGAGAAGGCGAAAATAAGCATAAGAAAGTCTTGCAGAAACACAAAAAAGAAATGGTAACTCACCATTCGAGACTGGATTCTCCCGCTAAGATGCCCTTCGAGGCCGGTAAGCCGCTTGCACTCGTTGCTGGGCTTGCTTTTCTTTACGGGACGGAAAGACTCCCCTTCCATCTCGAACTCTGATCTCCTCCTAAGCTTCAACTTTCTTAACTCGCCCTTGAATGCATTTTCTTAAGGCCAAAGGGGCGATACTTATAGTGAGGAAAGGAATCTAGGAACAGTGTTGGCAGTTTCGTTTTGTTGTTTGATAATTTGCTTGTATAGTTGTGATTTTGTTTTGTTATGTTAATTATCGAGTGGGGTACCACTGTCCCACCGACGCCCCACCTTGTCCCGCCTTGTCCCCTAATCATTCAATCATTGTGGTCACCCCTTATCATGCATTGTGTTGTATGATTTTTACGCTACTAGAGCATGCCAAGGACCTTACGCCTTGGACAAATCCGGGATTTGAGTTCCCCTTCAACAAAAACAGTGATGATCCCGGAGGCATTCAGGACGTACGGATAGGCCGTTAAGTTGTGATAGAATGGGGACGATGGTTCCGTTCGATGAGTCGGTACGTGGATAAACGGGCCCCGGCTCAGTATCAGCTCATTGGATCGGTATCCTGACCCACTCTCCACAGCTTAGCAATATTATCCTTGGCTAGTTTCTATTTTAGTTTGTTTTATTTTTCTTTTAAACCCAGCATGCATTCATGTAGGACTTTGAGTTCAATGTGGAAAATCATTCACTTACTTTGATTGTGTAAGCCACTGTGCTTAATTGCTTAAATATGGGATATTCCATTCCGAGTCGAGTACTGAGTTTCCCCGAGGTTGTCTTGGGACGTTTCTCTGGATGAAACCATTGTTTGGATCTGTCTCCAATCATCTGTTTATTCCCCTCGGACCCACCTTGGTTGTAGCACGTCCACAATGGCTGGTAACCGCTCCCCAATGGTGAAACCTGAGGTTTACGACCCAGGTACTTTCACGCCGTGAAGTTGGTCCTTTTAGTTTGTTTGTGCCCCAGTGCACACAATGTCCTTCCTTGTTTACCATCCAAACAATCGTGGATTTCGGAGAACCTTCCTCAAGGTTGCTTCGTGAAACTCGAGAAAGATTCCCATCCTGTGACGTTAGAAGCGTGTCTCATCACACCTTGGTATCCGCTTTTCAGTCCATTCCATTTCACTCCAATACACTTTATTTCATTCCATTACACGTCCTTCCCTTACAAAGTGGATGCCAAGGCGGGGCAGCTGTAGACACGCCATTTCTGACTTTACGATGAGTAAATTCCATATTATACCGTAATGCCCTGAAGTGGCTTACATTTTATTTTATTTGAGTGATTTCCGTAATTGTGGTTAAATTGCATTATTTTGTGAGAGGGAGAAAATTAAAATACATATATATATATATATAAACAAAAGAGAAAATGAAATTCAAAAATGTGTATAATTATGTTTACATAAACAATATGTAGTTGATCTTCTTTAATAATAAATTTATTTTTATAAATATATATATATATATATAATTGATAAAAATATATTTATTAAAAAGTAAAAGATATGATAATAATAATAAACAAAAAAGCATAAGAAAAGCAAACAAAAATAAATAAAACAAACAAATATAAAATATAAAAAATATAATTAATAATAAGATAATATTCCCTACCCCATCTTATTCTCTCCCCATCCTTTTCTTTATTTCTATTCCCTTCTCTCTCTTTCACGTAACCCCCTCCTCCCTGCTCATTTCCCTCCCATCTCACTGCGCACACATTCTCCCTCACCCCCGTCTCTTTCTTTCCCTCTCACCTCACTGCACATGCCCTCCAACCCACGACACTCTCTCTCTCACTTCCCCACGGCACAAACACATGCACACTCATCCCCATCCCACTCTCATTTTTTCCCTCAACCCTCTCCATTTCTCTCCCTCTCCCATTGTCCCTCATGCGACCACCCCCCCTCTCTCTCACTCCCCCACTCTCTCTAACTCCACCCACAAGTCCCCCACGCACGCCGCCTGCACCGTGAGCACCGCCCACGCCTTCGACTGCCTCCAACTGCCACCGCCGGTCGCACGCCCATCGCCTCCACCTCGCTCGGCCATGTCCTCAGCGCCCACACCGTCACCCCCCCCGGCCACGTCCGCACCTGCGACTGCCGCCATCGTCACCCTCCCGCCGGTGCATCGCACCACCGCTGCGCCCACGCCGCCACGTCCACCGTCGCCCACACCACCGTTGTCACCGTCGTCTGCACCAAGCCGGCCGCCTACGCTGCCACCGCCGCGGGAGCCACGCCACGAGCCTCCCCTGTGCATGCACTCCGCCCGTCGCCTCCAGCCCCGCCTGCACCGCGGCCTCCCCCACCTGCACCGCCGGAGCACCCGCGTCCCCGCCAACGCCGGCTGCCACCTCCGCAAGCCCAGCCTCGCCTCCACGAGCCCCCACCTGCACCGCCGGTCGCCACCACCGCTGCCGTCTCGCCGTGAACCCGCCGACGCCGCTACCACCGGAGCACCCTGCCGTTGCCGTCGTCGTCCACCGTCTGACCGCCGGTCGCCATCGCCGTCGTTGCCCGCCGGGAAGCCCGCCTCCGCCGCTGCCGCAAGCAGCCTCCCCCTCTCTCTTAGTCCCTCTCTGCACTCCCCCTCTCTCCCTCTCGTCTGTCTCCCTCTCTCTCCTCCCGTTCTCTCTCTTTCTCCCTCTTTCTCCCGCCAGTCCTCTCTCTCTCTCCCGTTCTCTCTCTTCCTCCCTCTTTCTCTGCACTCCCCCTCTCTCCCGTCGTCTCTCTCTCCCCCCCTCTCTCCCGTTTCTTCTCTCTCACTCTCCCTCTCTCCCGTCTCTCTTTCTCTCTCCTCCTCCCCCCTCTCGCGTCTCTCTCCCTCTCTCTTTCGCCTCCCTCTCTTTCTCTCTCGATCTCTCTCTTTTTTTATTATTTTTTTAATCATCTCCCCACTCTCTCTTTCTCTCCCTCTCTCTTTCTTTCTCTCTCCTGTATATAATATATATATACATAGTACATATATATATATCATATATATATATATATATGTATATCTTCTCATTTTTCTTCTAAAAATAAATAAAAAAAAGAGTTTTCTCTCTCCCTTTCTCGTCTTCTCTCTCAAATTCATGTTCTTTTATTTTGACCAACTTACGTATATGTTTATAAATGTTTGTATTTACGTATATGTTAAATATCTTTAATATGTCTAAGTATATGTGTATGTAAATATATTTATCGTTCATATGTATATGTTAGTGTGTGTGTTCTTATGTTCGGCCTAATCAGTTTCTGAAGTCCGTTTTGAAGTCCTTCGGTCGTGCCACGCTCGTGATATTGAAGCCCTCCTCAAAGCTCGTTGCCGGCCTCCCTCGATAAGCTTTTCTCCCCTCTCTTATTTTATCTTAGTCAATCAATCATGTTCCATGCATCATTTAACATATGTGCCATGTCTTTCTCTCTGAGAGGGCCTAGCTTATAAGTGTCTTTGTGTTTGTGCATTTCATCATGTCATTCTCCCACCCTTTTAGTTCTAAAAAGGTTTTAAACACGCCAACCATGTACGTATTCGTTTATATTATTTACAGTTTTATTATCTAAGGATTGGTATTACACCCCCGTCATTCTCATTTAGTTGTTTTCTTCTCTGTTTGTTTCTTGTGTAGGGGTAACCAGTTAAAAAGCCCTCTTCTTCGGCCTGTCGAAAGAAAAGGAAGTTGGAGCCCGCATAACCCCATGTCAAAGGCGAAAGCGATCAATCTGTTCGGGACCCTCGGTCCCTGGCGATCACAAAATTCCTAACGCGCGCTTCCTTAACTTTCTTTATTGTTAATAACACCCGCGGAGAGTTACTTCCCGCAGCGGTCACCTTCTTCTGTCTTTGCCCTCACCCGCGCGGAGGATTATTCCCCGCGGCGGTTTCTGTTGTTTACTTTCTGTATATCTAACTCCTAACTGGTGTGGTGGGTTACCTCCCGCGACCATTTCCATTTCAGTATTTTATTTTTTTGCACTTTACTCTCTAACCCCTAACTATTTAATTTCAGCATTCTCCTATCATCGCTTTAAAAATCTCGTGGAGATCAACACCTCGCGGCGGTTTATTTGATCCATTTTCCTTTCCTGTCACATATACTTATATTATAGTAAAGACCCCTCAGAGGCCACAGTCTCGTGGTGGTTTATATTTATATATACATATATACATATATATATATATATTTTTATTATTTATATTATTTATGTCACATTAAGACCCCTCAGAGGCCACAGCCTCGTGGTGGTTTATACTTATATATATATATTTATTATTTATATTATTTATGTCACATTAAGACCCCTCAGAGGCCACAGCCTCGTGGTGGTTTATATATATATATATATATTATTTATATTATTTATGTCGCATTAAAAACCCCACAGAGGTCACAGTCTCGTGGTGGTTTCTATATATTTATATACTTATACTTATTATTTATGTCATAGTAAAAACCCCGCAGAGGCCACAGTCTCGTGGTGGTTTCTATATATTTATATACTTATACTTATTATTTATGTCATAGTAAAAACCCCGCAGATGCCACAGTCTCGTGGTGGTTTATATATTTATATACTCATATTTATTATCTATGTTATAGTAAAAACCCCGCAGAGGCCAATGTCTCGTGGTGATGTGTATATATATTTATATTTATTATTTATAATGCATTAAAAACCCCGCAGAGGCCAATGTCTCGTGGTGGTATATATATATACTCTTATTCATTATTTATATTACTTTAAAAAAATCCCGCAAGGCCAATGTCTCGCGGTGGTTTCTAGATGTACATATATTAATTACTGCTCATATTGTAATATTATTGTTAAAACTCCGCAAAGACCAATGTCCTGCGGTGGTGTGCTTTTATTAATATTGTTCTTGTAACTGTTCGGGGAGTGATATATTATTACAATTTCCGAGTCTACGTGTCTTCCCGTCTGTCAAATTCTATCACGTAGAGTCCCAAGACTCGAATTCGGTATCTGAAAAGCTGCTCTCGGAACGGTGGGTTACGCCTGCCGGGAAGGGGTTCAGTTTGCGTGAGAGGGTCTTCGGACCCCTATCTCCCCCATGTACCGGAGTTCGGTCAGTCTAAATTCTTTCTGTCTCTATTAGAGTGAAAGATATGAGCAGTAATTAATAAATTCTTTCTATCTCCCCTATCTGTAGGTGTACTTGTCCACCGTTCTTTCATATCCCCTATAGCGCGCGTTTCATTATTTTATCCTCATTTCTTTCACCCTTTATTACTCAGAGAGGGAGAAACCCCATCTCTCTCTCTCAGTCCACCACGTGACGCGTTCACAGGCATCTACTTTTCAGTTCGCTCTGCTCCCTTGCAAAGCAGACGCCAAGGCGGGGCAGCTGTAGACACGCCAAAATTGACGTTACTGTGAGTGCATCTCATATTACCTTGTAATGTCCCAATTTGACCCTCAAATTAACTTTGTTTGAGTGGTTTTTCTCACTTTTCTTGGATTTCTCCTTTTTTTTTTCTCCCTTTTCTTATTTTTTTTCTATTTTTCTGGATTTTTCTGGATTTTCTGGATATTTTTCTCTATTTTTATGAATTTTCCCGAATTAACGACTTGAAGAGGGGCATCATTTCATTTTAAGAAAATTTAAAGAAAATAAAAATAAAATTGACGTCACATGCATCAGGCATCAATTGCATCTCAATTCCCATTTTCCTGGATTTTCTGAGAATTTTTCAGATTTTTTTTAGAATTAACGACTTTGCATGAGACATTATTCTTATTTTAAATAAAATAAAAATGAAAAAAAAAGGTGAATTGACGACACATGTGAGGGCGTCACTTTTCAAATTAATTTTTTAATATTATTTTTAACCCCCTTTGAGAGGTGATTTGGTGGCCTTCCTGGTGTCAGAAAAATACGTAAAAATAGTCATTGGAATCAGCACATTGAGATGCAACTCCACCTAGAAAATGAAAAAATAATATTGAGAAATGAAAAATAGCACTGTTTTGAATAGTTTTGAATTAACGAGGCTAAATCGAACGTCAATTTAATTGACGCCCGAACACATGGTCGTCCATTCTTTTTGGCTGTTTATCATCTAGATTAACGCCCCTGTCCCCGTCGTCTTTTTCAATTAACGCCCCTTTTCAGGTCGTATTTCAGTTTCGTGTTCTAATCGAACGCAGCCCTTTCCCCAAAGAGTCCCTACTTTGTTTGGTCATCTTCCTCTATTGGGAACTTAACCCTTCCCATGTTGGACTCTTGCCCATTCTTATCTTTCTATCTTACTTGATTCTGCCCTTTTAATAGAGCCTTGCGGCTCTGTTATTAGGTTCGGTCCCCTTTTTCCCTTTTTCTTCTTCTCTTCTGCTTCTTCCTTCCTCTGTCTTTTTTTTTTACGCAGGTTGCTGTTGCTTCTGGCCGAAGGAGGAACCCCCCCCCCCCTTTACTGCATACAAATCTTTATCTTTGAGGCTTCCTCCCCACCGAGCATCAGAAGGCCGAAGCACAGGCTCCTGTCTTTTATTCGTCTTTTCTTCTTATTATCATTAATACACATGCATGCATATACATTCATCATATTCATCTTCTGTTAGTCTCCCTTCTCAACTACGTTGAGGATATTTTTTCAACAGTGCAACCGCGTTGCACACTTCTTGTTATTCTTTTTATTATCATATCATCATCATATTTCCCTACCCTTTTGCATAGGGGTTTAAAGGGCCAGCACCCACAAGGTGTGCTCTAATCTATGTTTTTATGCTCATCTTTTATGAATTTGATGCTACACTCATCTTGTTTCTAATTCCATTCTATTGGTGTTTGTCTTTGTTTTGCAAGGGTAATCAATTAAAGAATAACTCTCTTCATCGGCCGGCCGATTGAAAGAGAAGGAAGACACTCACAATCACCCGCTCTTTAAAAGGTATTTTTCGCGATCCCTCCATTTTATTATTGCTATATCTTTGAGGCCCTCGCGTCTCTGGCGATCACATCTCCTATTTTGCACCGTGTGCATGTTTTTTCATCTTCTGCTTAATTCTTTTTTTATTGTTATTCTTTTAAGTGGATTTTTCACAATCTATACTACTGTGACTAAAGAATCTAGTATTTGACAGTTAGATATAATTACCAGATCCGTAATCGGATCAGTTCAGTGAACCCTATTAAGATAATGGACATATACATATATATATCTCAGTGTCTCCACATTAATAACTATTAGACTAGTCACCCTCATCATATGAGATGATATCATGTGTATTGATTTATTCAGATTCTTTGATGTCCTGTCTCAAAGATTCTATAACAAAGAATATTTAGAACACGTGCATCTGAAATATTAATCTTATATTATAATCTCATTATCATCTAATCTTCATTACATAGGTTCAATGACTTTATCATGTTAAGTGATAATACACGTAAATAAGTGAGACATAATGAGAAAAAATATCATAAATATTATTATTTTAAATGAGAATGTACGTGAAATGACTCCTTCACTTTACAAATGATTGACTTGGAAGGCAAACGATTCTTTCACAAACATATTGAATATCTTTTGAACACCAGATATGCAATTCTAAAACATAGTTTAAACCATTTGTTCAAACAAATAAACGTTACTAAGATAGAGATTCACAAGAAGTATGGTCATTATATCTCTACACATCTATTATACATGCTTCAAGTAATAGATTATAATTATCTAAATAAGTACATATTACTCAAACTGAAAGAAGTTCATAATTAGTAGATATGAAATGTGATGAGTTTCATTAGTGATACCAAGAGACAAAATTGGCCGAACAATAATCAGAGTGGAAACTTCTTTTCTTCAATTTTCATTACAATCATTAATCAGATGTTAAATGAGAACTGGGTAATGCGTATGTATGACCGTCAAATATTGTAGTCGGATAAATATCTAACCAATTGAATGTGGAATAGGGTAACATCCAAATATAATCTGACGGTAGACTCAATAACTACCCAAATATTGTCTATGTCCAACAAAGTGCTAAAAGTTCTTATTTTCAAAATGCAGAGGCCCGAGCCAGCTTTCTCTAGTTCGATTTGGCCAAGTTTTGATGAAGTATGAACTCCAAAGACATAAAAAGTTTTTTTTTATACTCATCAACATTATTAGAAAATCACATCTTTAATGTGTAAAATATATTATTATTATTAAAATTTTTAAAAGCTCATTGAATTTGTGGAACCTTTAGGCCTTTGGGTCTGTGCCGGGGTCATGCCTAGACTTAGAAGGCCCGATTCCCTACCTCGTGAGGCAAACATTAGATCAACGCTTGTTTCTAAAATTAGGTTGAGTGATACTTATTGCAAACCATGGTTTACAATTTTGTTGCAAACTCTTTCACTACATTCTCCTTTCTCTCTCCCTCTCTCCCTCTCTATCACATGGATCCTGTTTAGATCAACGAGAGTGATATTTGTGATACTTGTTGCAAACAAGTTAAAACAGGGGGGAGGCACTAAACCCTAAACGCTAAACCCCAAACAAGTTAGGCATATGGTACTCAATCAAGATAGGCATGATTCTCCGTAGACTAGAATCCTAAGCTCAAAACAATCGGAAATAACATGTCCAAATATTTTACACATAAAAGCGCACGTACAATAAGATGTTACATATATTTTGTTATTCCTCGATAACGAGGCTATGCCTTGGTGGTTCACCCCTTCCCCACGGGAAGGGCGCGGGCTAGATCCTGCCCCTACTTGCCTTTTCTCTGCACTATAGTATGGGTGAAAAACACACCTCTCATGGAGGTGTTCCCATGGCTATTCCGAGTGCCAGGCTCAAATTCTAGACCCCTCTCCCCGTCGGAGTAAACCCCCCCTCCCCGTCGGAGTAAACCCCCCCACCCTGTGGCCCCCTCCTCCCCTTGCGCTACACAGTCAGAACACCCTCCCCCTATTGCCGCCGCCTCTTCTCTTCCCCCTCTATCGCAACTGTAGCCACAGAGATCCCCCTCACAGTCATCACCGGCCACCTGCGATGGTGCCCTTACGAGCACCTCCAACCCGTCACAGTCACCGAAGCCCTACCAAATCCACCATCTACGGGTCCGTTGCCGGCTGACGTCGTCCTCCTCACCACCTCGCCTCCAACCCACTGTCTCCACCTACATCGACTTGCGATGTTGCCCCCGTGGAAACAACCCATGAACCGCCCCCTCCCCCGACGTCTCTCTCTCTCTCCCAGAGGGCATTTTCGTCATTTGACACCCAACTGACGGGCATGATAGAATCTATATAGGATATTCATCTTTTTATCGACGTAAGTTAATCGGATGACATTTTTACACGATTAAAGTCTACAGAGTAATATGTCTATTAAGACATTTCCAAGAGTAATTCGCGTCTAATAACAATTTTCATGTAAAAAAATCATATATATATATGTATATATATATATAGTGAATAGTAAGCTGAATCCGTTTGAACCATTTTTTGGTTATTGATTAGCAATGACATCCTAGTGAGTAACATGTTAAGTTGCATGAAGATGTTACGAGTTCTCGAACCGATCATTTATTCCTAGCACTTCTCCTTTTCCAACCTCAATTTCAACGTGGTTTCTTTTATTATCTACGCTATGAACATCATCCATCTAAGTCTTATAAGACCATTTTTGAATACAACTAGATACAGTACGATCGAATGAAGGATTTAAAAGAATGGACATTTTTTCTTTGAGAAAAAAGTACAGTGCATTCTTTTCCCTGCCATTTTTTCTACCATTTTTCTCACGTTTACCTCAGTCGTCCGTCCGTCCGTCCGTCCGATCTTGTGATTGAATGGGGCCAAAGTGAATAACTTAGGTTCAGTGTCAAGTGTTAAACGGGAATACATTGCCATCGTTTTTGTCACTCAATGAAATCGGATGGTCGAGATCGATTAATTTAAGATTAGTCTTTCCAAATTCGAGAGCACTAAATTTAAGGTCACTTTTTCTCGTAGAATGCGTATTATTTTAATCTAGAAATAAATGTGTTGCAATTTGCAAAGGGTGTAATCTACAGCGTAAAACCGTGCATTGTAGATCAGAAAAGAGTATTCTAGAAATGTGTTACAGTGTGAATGCGCATCAAGTTGGATAGCATGCATTCTAGAAATGTTTTTGTTCGAAGCATATTTTGACGGTTATATGATAAAATTATATCATTTTACCCCCCCCCCCCCAAAAAAAAAAAAAACCCTAAATGCAAAGTAACAACATGCCCCGGTAAATGCACCGGAAACCCTAAATTCAAAGCATATTTTGAGGGCTCAATAGTCAGGTTTTTGTCATAATAGTCTAAACCAAAGGATTTCCATGGAAGGAGGTGTTTATGATGCTGGCAGCTCGTATGTGGTTGACATCTGTTAGAATATTTGGGCATAATCTCTCTTAGATAATAATTCAGTATTAGTTAAATGAGTTGTGATTCATGTGCTTATGACCCTAGGTCTGTGTATCTCAACACCGCGATTTTGTAGATTCAACATGATATCAGAACATGGTCCACGTCCCATCTTGACCGTGAGAGGGAGTGTTAGAATATTTAGACATAGTCCCCCTTGGACAATAGTCCCGTATTAGTTAAATGAGTTGTGGTTCATGTGCTTATGACCCTGGGCCTGTATATCTCAACACCGCAATTTTGTGGATTCAACAGCATCGTCCGCCATATGAAATCCAGCACCTATGATGGCGTGTGGTTGTTGCCAAGAGTACACACAGAGTAAAGGCAGAACAAGTGGTAGGAAGACTCGTGCCATCACCTTCTCTTTATTGCAGAATACGATGTACATGGTTGGATTGCGAATACAACAACCGGAAATGTCTAAATTAATGTTCTTGAAGTGTCACCCTTCATCAATACCTTTAAAAAAATGATGGACAAAGATTATAAAATTCAACATGAACCTGGCCATGTAACTCTCAGATCACTGGAAAAGAAAATCTGAAGGCAGACCTCATTAATGCCGCTGCATTTCCCGGAAGATATTGGCCACATTAGGAGATAGTCGTGGGAGGATTTTGAATAGCTGTAGTATACACACAGAAAGATTAGATGCATCGGTTAAGATAAAACCACCATGGCTGGACACACAGTTCACTAATGTTATTGTGTGCTCACAATCCAATCAACCTATCCTTTTTTAACATAAAATTTCTGATTATGAAAATCAAGAAGGCAAAGTCACAAGTAAGATTGCCAGCTGTAGGTACATAGCCTTGTTACTGACTTAGTGGCAAGGAATTGAATCTAAACATGAATGGCAAACTGAGGCATATGAATGAGTGAGAGACATACCCAAAGTTTCACACAGGCATCAATAACGACTGGAACAAAACAAACAAAAATGGTTATTGCAGCTTGGTCAACTTCTAACCCATAATGTTCGAGAAGTGCCTCTATCAAAACCTGCCAACCGGATTCAGAATGATACCTGCAAGAGTGCAAGTATAAGAAGATTGAGATCTCCTACTTCCAACCTGTCATGTGCAATACTTATCAACATTAGCATTTAGCAAAGATACAGGCAGATGGAATGCATAAAAGGGTCAAAAATGCCAACACACTAACTTTGTGTTCCTTTGCGAGCACAGCGACAATCAATTTCCCCTCGGATAACAAACCAAGTGATATTTCCTCATTAACAATGAGCATAATATCCAGGGAATTGATTTCAGACAGGTATGCTGATGCGGAGCGGATTGCACAAATTATTTTTGAAGATGCAGATTTATCAGGAGCCGTTGAAGAGATCCGAGATGAAGATTATTTTTATCATTTTCTTCTATTTTCGCATTTAAGTAATGGGTTATTTTAGTTTAGAATTTATTTGGTCGATTATGTACTATTTGTTTATTTTAATAGTCGAGATAGGTTAGGTGTTAAAGTAGAAGGAAGTTGGGTTTATTTGTAAATTTGTTTCTCTATAAATACCAGTGTGCTAGCCCTAATTAGGGTATGCAATGGTTAGAAAAAAATTGTGCAGCCGTGCTGTGTGATTCCTCCTTCTGGCGAGATGCCAAACCTCCCTGCTTCTTCTGGCGGATGCCAAACCCTACTCTGATTAATCTGATGCAGGACAAATCCGGTTCACCCCATCAAAATAAATCGAGCTCTCATGGGCATTATATCAAACATATGGCATGCTAGAAATCTCAGCTTTCTAGCTCAAAACATATAGAATTATATGCCAGTTCGTTCAAAAGCAACAACATAACATGACATCGGTACACTACTGTGGTTAAAATGCCTGAAGAAGTAGAAGCAGATAAAGATTTCTCATGTGAAGATTTTGAGCATCTTCGTCAGACTCTTTCTTATATTTAAATGATCAATGCTGTGGAACTCAAGTTTCCAAGTATACCTTTGAATTTCTCCGGTACACCAACTTCCCTGTAAGCCTTTTGATACAGGACAATCGGCCAAAACACCAAGACGGTGATTTGCTTTCTTCCTTTGTGTATGACGGGTGAAAAGAGATTGCGACTGTCACAAGCTTTTGGGATCAAATGAACATCTTGATGGCTTCATCATGCACAGATATCTCGGTAACATAAAATCCTCAAGTAAACTTGCTCAAAGTAGAAGCTAGCGGGTTATTGAGCTTCCCTTCATAACTGATGTCCCGTGGCCTGCAGGGACGAAGGAGCAGGTGGCCGGCGAAGGGCTTGCAGTGGCGAGGGCAACGGGGCACGGCGCCTCTGCTCGCGGCCGACGACGAACGGCTGCCGGTGGCAGTGGCGTGGCCGGCTCGCAGCGAGACGGCCCGGACGATGAGGGCGGCGGTGCAGCACAGCCGGCTGCAGGCAGGGCTAGCCGGAGATGCCGGCGGCGCGGCTACGGTGCCGCCGAAGATGGCAGCGGGGCTGGATCGCTGCGGTTGCGGGCGGGGTGGGCGGCTGTGATGCCGCTAACAGAGACACACGAGGGAGGGAGGAGTAACATAAGAAGAAAAGAAAGTGTGCGTAGGAACAGTGAAAATGATACGACGGGTTGAGAAACTTCTGTAAATGTAAAGGAAACACATGAGTATGGATGGGCCAGGGAGATGGGTTGCGGTGGAGGAAGAAAACGTTCAGGAATCAAACTTAAAAGAATATCAGAAGGGGGGGTTCGGCTTCCGCCAGGAAGAAATCAGAGTAGGGTTTGGCATCCGCCAGAAGAAGCAGGGAGGTTTGGCATCTCGCCAGAAGGAGGAATCACACAGCACGGCTGCACAATTTTTTTCTAACCATTGCATACCCTAATTAGGGCTAGCACACTGGTATTTATAGAGAAACAAATTTACAAATAAACCCAACTTCCTTCTACTTTAACACCTACCCTATCTCGACTATTAAAATAAACAAATAGTACATAATCGACCAAATAAATTCTAAACTAAAATAACCCATTACTTAAATGCGAAAATAGAAGAAAATGATAAAAATAATCTTCATCTCGGATCTCTTCAACGGCTCCTGATAAATCTGCATCTTCAAAAATAATTTGTGCAATCCGCTCCGCATCAATCTCCCCTTGTTCGAAAAAATTCGACCTCGAATTTTAAAATGATGAAGAAGCACTGAAGTGAAGATGGGAACATCTGGAGCATTCATCACCGAACAGTCCACATAAATATTCAGATCAAATAGTTGGTGACGTCTGCGAATATGCATTTCAACATTGCACCATATCATGTCAAAATCATTCTGAGCCATACAACATTTCATATCAGCACCAATAAGAGAACATGAACTCTGTGGACCTGTGGTGACTGAAGATGAATATAATTCAAACAAGATATCTGAATGAATATCAAATGATGGGTGCCACTCTACTAGATCACATGCAGAATGAAATGTAGGAACCACCACTGGAGATGACTCATGTGCAGTAGGCACCTCAAACGCAATATCTGAAATCAAATCCAATCCAGACTGAATAAATAACTCGTGATCCCACGAATCAAGAATTAGCTTCTGAAATAACTTCATATCAGAATGAAAATGACCAGCTTCAAATATAGACTCAGCAATCAAATCAAACCCTGCATCAATCATGAGCATTTGATCCCAAATATCTTGATCAAACATTTTAACCATAGTGACTAAGGGTGAATCTATCTCAAAGAGAAGCTCAGACATCATATTCAATCCAGACTGCAAGAAGAGATCATGATCCCAAGCATCAACAATCTGTGGGACTGCATCCTGAACATTGGTGGCCTCTGATTGACCATCAAGTGCTGCTAGTGGAAGCTGCTCTAATAACAGATGGGGACTCATATCAGTAAGCTGAGTGGTGACATCAATTGTAGGTAATTCTTGCTGAAGAACTGAAGATATGGCTGAGTCATCAACCTCATTTGTCATTTGAGGTTCTGGTGCGGCTGACATAATCAGATTCATAGCTATCTTTGAGTTAGCTAATTTATTGACCCTTTGTTGCCCCAATCTTCTCATTTTATGGGCTTTATCAAAGTAAAGTTTACATCTTCTCCCAAAATGAAGAGCTTTCAGTATGTATCTTTCAGGATGAGAATGATCTAACATGCCCCCACGTTTTTTCAACCAACATTTGCCCACAATAATATTGAGCTCATCAGAAGGATAAGGAATTGCCAAAGCATCATCAACATAATTTATTTTCCCAAAATCACGAGAAAATTGCACAATAACATCACCGGTTGGTATAATCTCAATATAATCTGTCTGGGATAATAAATCAACGACAGCTTGAGAAATACCATTAAGCCATCGGCTTTCATCAAAAGTAAGATTCGCCCATTGGCCATTAGGAATCCGCACACTTGTACTGAACATGATGGGATTCATAACGAGATTTAAGGATCCCAATTTATAAAAATAAATTGGTTCCCTAAGCTCTGATACCAAATCTGATGCAGGACAAATCCGGTTCACCCCATCAAAATAAATCGAGCTCTCATGGGCATTATATCAAACATATGGCATGCTAGAAATCTCAGCTTTCTAGCTCAAAACATATAGAATTATATGCCAGTTCGTTCAAAAGCAACAACATAACATGACATCGGTACACTACTGTGGTTAAAATGCCTGAAGAAGTAGAAGCAGATAAAGATTTCTCATGTGGAGATTTTGAGCATCTTCGTCAGACTCTTTCTTATATTTAAATGATCAATGCTGTGGAACTCAAGTTTCCAAGTATACCTTTGAATTTCTCCGGTACACCAACTTCCCTGTAAGCCTTTTGATACAGGACAATCGGCCAAAACACCAAGACGGTGATTTGCTTTCTTCCTTTGTGTATGACGGGTGAAAAGAGATTGCGACTGTCACAAGCTTTTGGGATCAAATGAACATCTTGATGGCTTCATCATGCACAGATATCTCGGTAACATAAAATCCTCAAGTAAACTTGCTCAAAGTAGAAGCTAGCGGGTTATTGAGCTTCCCTTCATAACTGATGTCCCGTGGCCTGCAGGGACGAAGGAGCAGGTGGCCGGCGAAGGGCTTGCAGTGGCGAGGGCAACGGGGCACGGCGCCTCTGCTCGCGGCCGACGACGAACGGCTGCCGGTGGCAGTGGCGTGGCCGGCTCGCAGCGAGACGGCCCGGACGATGAGGGCGGCGGTGCAGCACAGCCGGCTGCAGGCAGGGCTAGCCGGAGATGCCGGCGGCGCGGCTACGGTGCCGCCGAAGATGGCAGCGGGGCTGGATCGCTGCGGTTGCGGGCGGGGTGGGCGGCTGTGATGCCGCTAACAGAGACACACGAGGGAGGGAGGAGTAACATAAGAAGAAAAGAAAGTGTGCGTAGGAACAGTGAAAATGATACGACGGGTTGAGAAACTTCTGTAAATGTAAAGGAAACACATGAGTATGGATGGGCCAGGGAGATGGGTTGCGGTGGAGGAAGAAAACGTTCAGGAATCAAACTTAAAAGAATATCAGAAGGGGGGGTTCGGCTTCCGCCAGGAAGAAATCAGAGTAGGGTTTGGCATCCGCCAGAAGAAGCAGGGAGGTTTGGCATCTCGCTAGAAGGAGGAATCACACAGCACGGCTGCACAATTTTTTTCTAACCATTGCATACCCTAATTAGGGCTAGCACACTGGTATTTATAGAGAAACAAATTTACAAATAAACCCAACTTCCTTCTACTTTAACACCTACCCTATCTCGACTATTAAAATAAACAAATAGTACATAATCGACCAAATAAATTCTAAACTAAAATAACCCATTACTTAAATGCGAAAATAGAAGAAAATGATAAAAATAATCTTCATCTCGGATCTCTTCAACGGCTCCTGATAAATCTGCATCTTCAAAAATAATTTGTGCAATCCGCTCCGCATCAATGGTTCAGGATGCAGTCCCACAGATTGTTGATGCTTGGGATCATGATCTCTTCTTGCAGTCTGGATTGAATATGATGTCTGAGCTTCTCTTTGAGATAGATTCACCCTTAGTCACTATGGTTAAAATGTTTGATCAAGATATTTGGGATCAAATGCTCATGATTGATGCAGGGTTTGATTTGATTGCTGAGTCTATATTTGAAGCTGGTCATTTTCATTCTGATATGAAGTTATTTCAGAAGCTAATTCTTGATTCGTGGGATCACGAGTTATTTATTCAGTCTGGATTGGATTTGATTTCAGATATTGCGTTTGAGGTGCCTACTGCACATGAGTCATCTCCAGTGGTGGTTCCTACATTTCATTCTGCATGTGATCTAGTAGAGTGGCACCCATCATTTGATATTCATTCAGATATCTTGTTTGAATTATATTCATCTTCAGTCACCACAGGTCCACAGAGTTCATGTTCTCTTATTGGTGCTGATATGAAATGTTGTATGGCTCAGAATGATTTTGACATGATATGGTGCAATGTTGAAATGCATATTCGCAGACGTCACCAACTATTTGATCTGAATATTTATGTGGACTGTTCGGTGATGAATGCTCCAGATGTTCCCATCTTCACTTCAGTGCTTCTTCATCATTTTAAAATTCGAGGTCGAATTTTTTCGAACAAGGGGAGATTGATGCGGAGCGGATTGCACAAATTATTTTTGAAGATGCAGATTTATCAGGAGCCGTTGAAGAGATCCGAGATGAAGATTATTTTTATCATTTTCTTCTATTTTCGCATTTAAGTAATGGGTTATTTTAGTTTAGAATTTATTTGGTCGATTATGTACTATTTGTTTATTTTAATAGTCGAGATAGGGTAGGTGTTAAAGTAGAAGGAAGTTGGGTTTATTTGTAAATTTGTTTCTCTATAAATACCAGTGTGCTAGCCCTAATTAGGGTATGCAATGGTTAGAAAAAAATTGTGCAGCCGTGCTGTGTGATTCCTCCTTCTGGCGAGATGCCAAACCTCCCTGCTTCTTCTGGCGGATGCCAAACCCTACTCTGATTTCTTCCTGGCGGAAGCCGAACCCCCCCTTCTGATATTCTTTTAAGTTTGATTCCTGAACGTTTTCTTCCTCCACCGCAACCCATCTCCCTGGCCCATCCATACTCATGTGTTTCCTTTACATTTACAGAAGTTTCTCAACCCGTCGTATCATTTTCACTGTTCCTACGCACACTTTCTTTTCTTCTTATGTTACTCCTCCCTCCCTCGTGTGTCTCTGTTAGCGGCATCACAGCCGCCCACCCCGCCCGCAACCGCAGCGATCCAGCCCCGCTGCCATCTTCGGCGGCACCGTAGCCGCGCCGCCGGCATCTCCGGCTAGCCCTGCCTGCAGCCGGCTGTGCTGCACCGCCGCCCTCATCGTCCGGGCCGTCTCGCTGCGAGCCGGCCACGCCACTGCCACCGGCAGCCGTTCGTCGTCGGCCGCGAGCAGAGGCGCCGTGCCCCGTTGCCCTCGCCACTGCAAGCCCTTCGCCGGCCACCTGCTCCTTCGTCCCTGCAGGCCACGGGACATCAGTTATGAAGGGAAGCTCAATAACCCGCTAGCTTCTACTTTGAGCAAGTTTACTTGAGGATTTTATGTTACCGAGATATCTGTGCATGATGAAGCCATCAAGATGTTCATTTGATCCCAAAAGCTTGTGACAGTCGCAATCTCTTTTCACCCGTCATACACAAAGGAAGAAAGCAAATCACCGTCTTGGTGTTTTGGCCGATTGTCCTGTATCAAAAGGCTTACAGGGAAGTTGGTGTACCGGAGAAATTCAAAGGTATACTTGGAAACTTGAGTTCCACAGCATTGATCATTTAAATATAAGAAAGAGTCTGACGAAGATGCTCAAAATCTCCACATGAGAAATCTTTATCTGCTTCTACTTCTTCAGGCATTTTAACCACAGTAGTGTACCGATGTCATGTTATGTTGTTGCTTTTGAACGAACTGGCATATAATTCTATATGTTTTGAGCTAGAAAGCTGAGATTTCTAGCATGCCATATGTTTGATATAATGCCCATGAGAGCTCGATTTATTTTGATGGGGTGAACCGGATTTGTCCTGCATCATATGCCCCATTTCATTCTTATAGAAGCACAGTCACTACAGCATTCCATGACCCCCATGATAATGTTTGTTGCATTGATAGTCATAAGCTTTCTTCATTGTCCAGATACTGCATCAATGGGTTGCGAGACCAGCAAACATAGCGATAAATCATCAAAGGATAGCCTAACAGTGCATGTTGGCACTTATTCAGAAAAAAAGTTACTGCAATGCAGTCAAAATGCCTCAAACTGGTATACTTTTAAGATCGTCGACAATCTTTTTGCCTTTCTTCTACTGTGCATGCCAACAAAATCTTCAATTTTTCATGATATATTGGAAAGAGTTGACAACATATTATTGCAAACGAACAGAGCAACCAATCACAAGGGGCAGTTTCATGAGAACAATATAACAAGCTAGCATTGAGCAGAGAAGTAACATGCATTTCTATGGAACACCCCAAATATTAAAGAAGAGATTAGAACTATGTTAAAAGTGTAATACCCAAAACACAGGAAAGAAAATTGGCAGATTGGGGGGGTGTTCATCATCATGCTCAACAAACCTGATCCCAACAAATCTAGGTTTGGCTCAATTTGGATGCCCAAATGCCAAGAAATTGACCAGGTTTTCCAGCCAGTTGCCTTCCAGCCGGATGACTGAGCTTTGATTTTTGTGCCAGACCCAAACAACTCAATTGGTAGTGCTACAGTGTAAAGAATGCCAAATTCCTGGGAAAGCCAGTTGAATGAAAGGGGAAGCTACCAGCCACAAATAAAATAGAGGGAAGCCATGCTTTGCAAGCAGTGGGAGGTATCAACCAATAAAATAAAATTGGGCCAAAGACCATCTCTTCCAAAAACAATTTTAAATGAAGAAAAAGGGAGATCCACTAAACCAATAATTTCCCATTATGAGAAACTCTGGAACCACTTTGACTTCTGAAAATGAAGTTTCCTCATGAACACATTCACAAAAATGCTAGGGAAATGTAATCTAGGGTGATAAATGAAATATTGAGCAAAAAACAAACCGAGGATTCAAGGGTCGGTTCATATCAGGTCAGATCAGCCAATATGAACAAATTTGAGACAATCTGACTTGATCCTGCTCCCCTGCGTCCTGATACTGTGGCCATATTGACCAGATAGGGAAAGATTGGCTTGAATCTGCCAATCAGGCAAAGAATTGGCCCTGGAACATTTTTCTAGCCATTGTAAAAAAGGGCTAACAACAGCCATTTGGCCCTCCCAACCTCATATCACTCCCCTTTCACTCTCTTTTGCCCTCATTACCTTTTAGTTCTTTTTCCTTTTTAATTTAAAGATGTCATGCATTATGCTTATGAGGAAAGTCAAAGATCCTTTGTAGAGAAAAGGACCTAACGAAGGACAAGCTAGGAGGTGAAAAGGAGAAGATAAAGAAGAAAAAAACTAGAGTTTGTCAAAGGGACAATTTGATAAGCTGCAATGATAGAGCAAGAAGAACATTGTAGACCATGGGATTGTCCCCCCTATATATATGTAATGAAAAAGGCTAACACCTCTCGCACTGTATCTTGGAGTTCTAGAGGCATTGAAGGTTGCCAATATATACAAGGGGTAGAGATTGTAGCCAACCATCTTCTTCTTATCTCATCTCTCCAAATCAGTGCAAGGTCGTGGTGTCCACACTTACTGTATCTTCTTCTCTTGATTTTTGAAAGTGCTATCTTCTTCTCTTGTTTCTCCTCTCTTTTCTACTCCATGATGCTGGATTACAACAGTACAATGTAAGTCTACAATGCTTATTCAATAAACATTTTATTATTTTGCATCTAAAGCTGTAGTTTTCATGCTTACTGTGAATATTCTTAGTTTAAGCTATGTTTTTTTGTTATTTTTAGGATATTTTCTCTCATTGTTTCTTTTGGGTGGAGGAGGGCTGGAAATAGAACATCAAGCTGGATCAGTCAGATCAGCTGGCATTGGCTGAATTGGCCGATTCAAGTCCAGATAGGCTGGTTGATGCCAATGCCTGATACCGATCCTTGGATCCTTGAGTCAAATAGAGAAATATGATGGAGATCTCTCTTCAACTATTAAAGGTAAAACTTTGAAAGCCCATTAGGTAAGCAGGGATTTTTTGAAAACTATGCTTGGCAAGAAGAGAGATCAACTACGATGAGCAAAAATCCATTTCTAATAAAAGATTACAAAAAAAATGGAAATGTAGCGTCGACCATGTAATGATATCTCGAAGGAAGGTCGGGAGAAACATGGTCAGAATTCTGTCCTCAGTCAAGAAAGTTAGAAGGCCTGAAAACTCATTCCAAGCCTAAGCAGACTTCCTTTTAAATAAAAGAAAAAAGAAGAAGAGAAAAAAAATCTCTTTAAAACCAATGAAGTAACCAGAGAAGTTCGGTAACCCAAGAGGGCTCAATAGTCAGAGAGCAGAATTTAAAGTGCCGATTTTTCCCATCTGGGCCTTGCAGCTGCTGCACAAAAATCAAAGACCCTTAAACCATTACTTAAAGACACTATGAGAATAGGAAAGTTGCAAATACTATTGTTTTAGTGTATAGAATAGTAAGTACAGAGCTATTTAATCCACACACTCATAAGAACAACAAAGTGCCCGCTTCCTGGTGGAAGAAAATCTTACCCCAAAAAAATGTCTGTGAGAAGAATAATAAGAAATGCCTTTCCAGTATCTGAAATATTATTTATTATCTTGTATCCTGTAAACTTCAGCAAAGCTACCTGAGTAGAAAAGAACAAGAGGGGAAATCAGGCTTGCAAATATAATAGTTGCTGAGATGTATGACACTTAAACACAACTAATAGGCAACAAGCATACCCCAGTTAATAGTGACGACTTGAGTCACAATCTTCATGCAATGCATAAGACGGTCTGATATAATGAGTAATTTGCCTATAAAATGCCTTAGGTCTCTTTATGACAGGAACTGAGCATGGGAGTTCCCTCACTTGTTTTTTTTTTAAAAGTGGATAGTACCACGTCATATATAATGAAGAAGAATATACAAATAATGAGGGAGCCCTTCCCAGAAGCTCCCTCTGTACAAAAGAAGAGGTAGAAGCCTCCCTACCCCTACATCAAAGTCAAAATAAGAGAATTACATTTGTCCCCGTCACAAAAAGTGTCCCCCCCAACTTTACACAAAATAGAAAATCAAATCTAGCCATCTTGCAGGACCCTTACTTTCTTTTTATCTAAGTGGATAAAAATTGTGTACATTTTCAACAAAAAATAGATAGATTTCCTGTTCTTCATATTTTACTTTTATGTTGACATATAAACCTAAAAGGTAATGACTTCTACCTTGTTGGAAGGAAATAAAACGTGTATCTCCACCCCTTCATAACACAAAAATAAGGCATCTCTATGTTCTGCCACTCCAAAATAGTTTCCGAAGGAAATGCAGAAAGATGTAAACCAAGCCCCACCCACCCCCACAAAAAAGGGGAAAAAAGAAATCAACGGGGAAATGTGCATTGCTTTTACAAGAGAGAATATGTGACGGATGGTATCTGATTTTTAGCAATGTATAACATGATAGAAATTTCTTATGCCATGTTATCTTATTCCTCTTCCTTTTCAATCCTATTCCTATCATAATAGTGGCTGACCTTCAGTCCCATTCATCATGTTATCTTCAAGAATTAACAAAACTCTTTTTTTTTTTTTTTTTTTTTTGGGGGGGGGGGGGGATGACGGGGAACCTAGCAAGGCTAGCAAACACCGGGCTCACAACCCTCAAGGATTAAATGTGAGGGTTTTATCTAATGGACATAATCTTAATGATCGTCCACTAAAGATACATACTCTTGCCGAGAAATTTGAAGACTTTTAGCCCTTAAATATATGTAATTTGGATTACAAATGGTCTTTTAAGGCCCTTATATTTGATCCCAATTATGCAATCAGGTATTCGGTTACATCCAGTCGCAATCTGACAGTTGAATATGTTTCAGTCTGCAATTGAACCCGATTATGCAATCAGGTATTCGGTTACATCCAGTCGCAATCTAACAATTGAATGTTTCAATTTGTAATTGAACCTTTGGATTTAACTGTCAAAGAACACCTTCTTCCTCTATATTCGATGTGATGTTGAGGATTTTATCTAATGGGCATAATCTTAATGATCGTCCACTAAGGATACATACTCTTATCGAGAAATTTGAAGACTTTTAGTCCTTAAATATATGTAATTTGGATTATAATTGGTCTTTTAAGATCCTTACATTTGATCCTGATTATGCAATCATGTATTCGGTTACATACGGTCACAATCTGACAGTTGAATATGTTTCAGTCTACAATTGAACCTTTGGATTTGCTTCCGTCTACAATTGAACCTTTGAATTTGCTTGCGTCTACCATCGAACGGTTGAATTTGTTTCTATCCGCAGTAAGACAATTGAATTTGCTTATCTACATGTTGAACACAAAAAAATTTAAAGATTATTCATTTGTTAAACATAAATGCACATTTGTTAGTTATTTAAGTAGCATGCGCATTTTTTTTTCTGCGAATTTGATTTATCAGACGATTTAGGGTTCGGGTACTGAACATTTCCTCACCGCCTACAGTCGATGTTTATTTACATCAGCATAAAGTCTGAATACCCTTGATTAACTGTCAAAGAACACCTTTAGCCTCTATAATATCTGTTGTGATAGTATGGGTTTTGTCTAATGGATATGATCTTTGATGATCATTCATTAGAAACATACTCTTGCAGGAAATTCGAAAGACTTTCATTCCTTAAATATATGGAATTTAGATTACAATTGGTCTCTTTAGACCTTTTACACTTGTCCCCAATTATGTAATCGGGTCTTCAGGTTTACATCCAGCCGCCATTTGATCATTGAGTAGGCCTATGCTTACACTTGGATCTCTGGATTGTTTCCGTTGATGGTTACACTGCTGAATTGTTTTTGGTCACCATCATACTGTTGGATTTGCTCCTAACCTCTAGCAGACTGTTGAATTTGCTTTTGTCCTCAATTGGATGGTTGGATTTACTCCTGGCCACGATCGGACTGTTGAATTTGCTTCTGGTCAAGATCTGACTGTTGAATTTGAGTTTCATCATGATCGAATCCATCGTGGGTACATCTGTAATTTTTTTACCCTTTCTAAGTGTTTCTGAAGTTTTTGACACTTCCAAGGTATTTCTGCAGTCTAACCTTTCCCGGGTATTTCTGTAGTTTTCTAGTTCTCCTAGATTTATTTGTCATTTCTTGACTTTCTAGGATATATCTATGATTTCTTAATTTCTTGGACATCACTATTATTTCTTAACTATCCGGGATGCTTCTGTCATTTTCTGACTTTCCAGGGCATTTCTGTCATTCCTTAACATTCTAGGGTAATTTCGTCATTTATTGACCTTCTGTGGTAGCCCTGTCATTTATTGACATTCCATGGTATTTCCGTCATTTCTTGACATTGTGGAGTATTTCCGTCATCTATTGGCATTCTGGGAGATTTTGTCATTTCTTGACGTTCTGATGTATTTCTGTCATTTATTGATATTCTAGGGTAGCCATGTCATTTCTTGACTTTCTATAGCAATCCTGTCATTTCTTGACATTTTTTGGCATTTTTGTCATTTGTTGACTTCCCAGGATATACTTTGTATTTTTTTCTAGATTTCTTAAACATTCATATCATTTTTTGACTATCTAGGGCTTATTTGTAATTTTTGGATTTCTCTGAGCTTATATGTCATTTCTTGACTTTCCAGAGTTTATTTGCAATTTTAAGATTTCCACGAGTTTATCTGTTATTTCTTGATCTTCCAAGGTTTATCTGCAATTTCTGGATTTTTCCTGAGTTTATCTGCCATTTCTTGACCTTTCAAGGTTTGTCTACAATTTCTGGATTTTTCGTGAACTTATCTACCATTTCTTGGCTTTCCAAGTTTATTTGCAATTTCATCGCCTTTCTGGGTTTTTCGGGTGTGATAGTTCTAGGCCATGGAAAGGCGAATAGATTTAGATAGTGAGCCTTAAACTGAACTCAGAAGAGCGCACACCACTTCAGGGAATTGGCCCAGTCCCGCTCCATTGATTCGTGCAGAAGCCATAAACCTGAATAAGGGCATTTTTGGTAATTTTAGATTGGCCACGAGCTTTGTGCAATTTCCAGGCTGAGTAGGGGCTCTTATGCAATAATTCCTGAACAGGCCAAGGACATTTTGGCAATTTCAAAATAGCACAGGGGCATTTGTGTACTTTTAGATAGATCAGGGATATTTTGTAATATCTGGACCGAATAAGGGCTTTATGTAATTTTGGACAGACCAGGGGTATTTTTGTAATATCTAAACTAAAGCAGGGTTTTGTGTAATTTTGGACAAACTGGAGACATTTTTTGTAATATCTAGGCTGAGCAAGGATTTTTGTGTAATTTTAACATAAGGCACAAGTCCTTCTTTGGTGGATGCGCACAAGGCAAAAAATACTTAGGAGATTGTTTCTCCTTCTTGAACGCATGGGCTGTGATCCATCTCCATGCATCTGTCAGCGCACCGCCCACTGGAACAAAACTTACAATATGATCCCTCGCCCAGAAATAGACAAGGGGCATAGCCACAAGGAAATCTATACAAACCCAAGGACAAATATGCAACACACTCTTGTTGGGCTTCAAAAATAATATAATATGGTGTTTGGTATCATTTTTTTCTCACTTTTCTCTCTTAAATTTAAAAAAAGGAGTAGAGAACCCACTAACCACGTTTGGTGGTTACTTCTCTAATTTTTAGGAAAGAGTCCTACTCCATTAAAATCTCTTTCTAAATAAAAACAACCCCGTAGCAATTTTTTTTTTGAGGAAGCTCGTCGCGCCTTGCATTCACGCACCGTGTCATCGTCCGTCTCACCTCCTTGCGTCGTCTCCCTTACCCGGCGGTGTCTTCCTCACCCGGCGGCGTCTTCCTCACCCGGATCAAGGTATGCAAACCCGACGCAACGCCCTCCGCCCTCCCCGCCGGGCCCTCTCGCACAGCGACGCACTCCACCCCCCACGCCGCACAGCGACGCCGGGCCCTCCCGCACAGCGACGCCCTCCAGCGACGCCCTTCGTCCTCCCCGCCGCACAGCGACGCCGGGCCCTCTGCACCGCACAGCAACGTCGGCCCGCACAGCGACGCCGGGCCCTCCCCGCCACACTGCATGCACCCCTCCCTCTCCTCTGCCGGCTCCCCTGCACCGCCGGCCCTCAGCCCCCCCTCTCCTCTGCCTTCAGCCCTGCACTGCCCTCCGCCGGCCGACTGCCCTACACCTCTGCCGGCGCCCCTATACTGCCCTCCGCACTCCCTCTCGCCCGTGCCCCCCGTCCCCCTCTGCATATGTGGCCCGTTCATATGCATATATGAGAACATCAATTGTTATTTGATTTTTTTTATCTGAATTATTTTTATTTTATGTGGGGAACATAGGCAAATGAAATTTATACAGGCATGTTTTGTTATCTGAATTTATTCAGGTTCTTAATGAGTAAACAAATGGATAATCTCTATTGAATTATTACTTTAATAGTTTTTAAATTATGGAGAGTTGTTTGTCAAACAGGTCTACATAAATTAAAAAAATTATGACGCTGCTGTCAAACAGGAAGTGTCAGCTTTCATCAATTTTAAATTTTAAGTCAAAAATTGACACAACACATTTTTTTAGATAGAAATAGCTTTTAAAAAAAAATTGTTCCCAAGCACCCTATAAGACATAAAAAGGTAGAAGATTGCTTCTCCTCCTTCCGCTTCCACGGGTTTCCATCCGTCCCAAATGAGAACCCCCTCGGGGGTATTTATAGAGTTCGTATGTGGAAGAACTTACCCAGACCCAGATACGTTCCTTGGGGAGTTATTTCACACGCGGAAATTTTATTTTTGTATATCTATTTATTGGATAAATATGCATATATTTTAGTTAATTGATTAGCATGCATCTTATTAATTTCGCGAGTTTGGTTTATCAGACGATTTAGGATTTGTGTGCTGGGACCAATGTTTATTTATATCAACGTAAGGTCCAAACACCTTTGATTAATGATCAAAGAAACCCCTGAACCTTTACAATATCCGTTGTGATATTGTGAGTTTTGATCAAAACGATCACCCATTAGGGATACACATTTGTAGGGGATAATTGAATATTTCATTCTTTAAGTTCATGATACATGATACGTGAAGCCCCGATAATATGATCAGGTCATTTGTCTACATTCGATCTTGAATCCACTATTGGATCTTCATTCGGTCATTGTAGCGGACCTAGGGTCACGGGATTAGTCCCACATCGGATGTTGAGAAAGCAACCGAGTGCTTATAAAGAAGGTCTTCACCTCTTAACCCAAGAGGGCCCTTTTACAAGGACAAAACCCTAGCCGCCCTCCGGCGTGGCGGGGACAATACCTCTTGGGGGCACCAAAAAAGGTTCATCTCGCATCTACAAAGTGGCGCCGTCTGTGGGAACCCTGAGCTCTCGCGCACTCGCTTGCCTTCTCAGAGGGGGGCTTGTGTAACGGACCTAGGGTCACGGGATTAGTCCCACATCGGATGTTGAGAAAGCAACCGAGTGCTTATAAAGAAGGTCTTCACCTCTTAACCCAAGAGGGCCCTTTTACAATGACAAAACCCTAGCCGCCCTCCGGCGTGGCGGGGACAATACCTCTTGGGGGCACCAAAAAAGGTTCATCTCGCATCTACAAAGTGGCGCCGTCTGTGGGAACCCTGAGCTCTCACGCACTCGCTTGCCTTCTCAAAGGGGGGCTTGTGTAGCGGACCTAGGGTCACGGGATTAGTCCCACATCGGATGTTGAGAAAGCAACCGAGTGCTTATAAAGAAGGTCTTCACCTCTTAACCCAAGAGGGCCCTTTTACAAGGACAAAACCCTAGCCGCCCTCCGGCGTGGCGGGGACAATACCTCTTGGGGGCACCAAAAAAGGTTCATCTCGCATTTACAGTCATGATCTGACTCTTTGATTTACTTTTCTCCACAATCAGACTGTCAAATTTAATATCTGGTCACGATTAGGCTATTGGATTATGTTTCCGATTAAGGTCGGGCCATCGGATTTGAATTGCATCACGACCGAACCGTTGGATCGCCAATATGATCACTATCGGACCGTCGGATTGGCTTCCGGTCAAGACCAAACCTTCAGTTTTGCTCCAGGTCAAGATCCAATAGTTAGACTTAAACTTGGCCAAGATCCGACCGTTGGATTAGCTACGTGTCGCGATCTAACTGTTAGATTTAAATTTGGTTAAAATCCAACCGTTAGATTAGCCCATGGTCATGATCACTCTTTTGATCGTGATCGGACCTTTAAATTGACTTGGTGTCAATAAAGGACTTCTACACACAAGGCGGGGTATATTTGTACTTTTCTCGCAATTGAGGGTATTTCTGTAATTTTTCCACAAGCGGGGGTATATTTGTACTTTCTTATCATTTTTGGATATTTGTGTAATTTTTGACCCTTCTTAGATATTTATGCAATTTTGACCCTTTCTTGAGTATTTATGCAATTTTGCAAAGCTTCAAGATATATTTGAAATTTTTAAACATGTTAGGGTTTCCCCCCTAATTTTTAGACTTTACACGGTTTTTTACATGATTTTCAGACTTTGCAAGATTTTTCTCATAATTTTCAGACATGATGAATTTTTCCCATAATTTTCAGACTTTATAGAGTTCTTCCCACAATTTTTTGACAAGAGGGGATTTTTCCCATTATTTTTGGACTTTATAGAGTTTTTCCAAGAATTTTCTTACGTGAGAGGGTTTTTCTCATAATTTTCAGACCTTGTATGATTTTTTTTGCAATTGTATGAATATTTCCACATTTTTCTATATATTTACACAATTTCCTGAAAATTCCGAGTATTTGTGTAATTTTCATAGCCTCCAGGGACTTTCCTGCAATTTTCTGCGAGAACAAAACTCTGTATGGTCTTTTATTATTATTTTTTCTGATTTTTTCCACGAATTTTTGTATTTTTTTACAGAATTCTTACAAAATTACCAAGAGTTTTCCCAAAGTAAGGATATTTATGCAACAACGTGTGCCTCAACCGGCCTGATCCTAAGTCTTCAAGCTCTTGTGTGTTCTTAAGAGCTCTTGGAGATTTTCTCCCATGGGTGTTTTCCCTCTTGGGTGCTTCTTGTGTGTATGCGAATGAGAGCCTTTTACCTCCTTTTATAGGGGTTTCAACCAGGGAGACTTCATATGTGCATTTAATGCCTTGGGGAGATGAAGAGACCCGGCAGAGGATCTCCCGATTAAGAGGGCACACATAATCCCGACCTCCCCCAATTCACCTAGGGAGGTGTTGAAGCCAAAAAAATTGATGAAAAAATGACACAAAAAAGGCTGACCACGCCCTCCCTCATATTGGAGGTTTGGATCGGTTAAAACCCCCAATTTGGAGGGTTTGGTCTGGATAAACTGCCTATTGGGGGGGTTTGGACCAAATAAACCCCTCATTTGGGGGGTTTGGTCCGGATACATTGGGGAGTTGAACTTGGTAAACTCCCCCATTTGGGGAGTTTGGACCAGATAAACCCCCCCACATTGGGGGTTTAGACTGGTTAAACCCCCTAATGTGGTATTTGGTCCGGTTAAAACCCCCTAATGTGGTATTTGGACTGGTTAAAACCCTAAGTAGGTACTTTGCTATGGATAAACCCCTCATTCTTGGAGTTTGATCCGGATAAAATCCTAGATTGGTCACTTTGGACCGGTTAAAGTCTTGGATGGGGACCTTTGGACCGGTTAAACTTGGTAACTGCTCCTGGGATCTATAAATACCCCAGTGGGACCTGGGCAAAAGACACAGACACACAGAGGAGAGATCGCAGAGAGGCAGAGCTCTGAGGATCCTTGCGCTTGTGCTTTTAAAGGCCCCTCCTTCGAGAGGGTTTGTGCTTGTGTTGTGCTCGTGTTTGTGCTCATAGTGAGAGTATGTTATAAAACTTCTCTCTTCTATCTGTGCACAACATGATCTTCACGTGACTTATATAATTTCTTTAGGGAAAATAATATAATCCCCCAACTCCCAGTTCATGTAAAAAGGGCCCATATGAGTCTCACAATTGTGCAAAAGTCTGGAATACATCCGGGAAATGTAGACAAGTTCTGTTAATCCGCAAAAAGGGCCTTGTAAAACTCGAGAATTTTTGTCGAGAAAGTGGTTGAATCCCTCAAAATGGTTCTTGGACCAATTAAAGCCATAGAATGGGCACTTTAGTCTAGATGAAACCCCGGGTTGGGGGCTTTGCCCCGGTTAAATTCATCAAACCCTCAAACTTGGATTGTAGACCGGTTAAAGCCCTAGAATGGACACTTTGGTCCGGATAAAACCCTAGGTCAAGGACTTTGCCCTGGTTAAACCCATAAACCTTCGAACTGGGACTTTAGATCGGTTAAAGTCCTAGAATGGGCACTTTGGTTCAGATAAAATTGGACGTTTACCCAAAATCTTGGCAAAATTGCACAAAAGTCCGAAAAAAATACCGTAAAATACAGCAAAATTCAGAAAAAATACACAAGGATGCCTCAATCAAGGGAAAATTGTAGAAACGACCCTGAAGGACCCACAAATTGTAGAAATACTCCCGGTGGTCAAAAAATTACAAAAATACTCCCACGGTCAGAAAATTACGAATACACCCCTGCTCAATGGAGAATTATGAATAAGCCCTTACTTTAGGGAAAACCATAAATATACCCCTGCCTTAAGGCACATGAGCCTTCTCGAGGGCGAACCCTTAATATCATAACCAGTATCGCAAGGGCAAAAGAGATCTTTGGCAATTAATCAAAGGTGTTCGGAATTGTTCCGATGTAAATTAACACATATTTCCGTCGGTAGGGAAAGGTCTCGTATACGAACCCTAAAATCGCCTGATAAATCACGCGCGCAGAAATTATAATATACAAGCTAAAAGGCCTAAATATATGTGCATATTTTTCTCGAATTATGTTTTGAGCGTGTAAACAATCGCCTATCTCTGATTGCAGTTACTATTTAAAATGTGTTCTTGTCACGGCTACTGTTGTAGTGCCCCAGAAATTTTAAAAATTATAAAGGCCTAAATAAATTTATAAATGGTCTATTTGATTAAATAAGTAATTAAAAAGGCCAAATAGTGTTGATCAATTAACCCAACCCACTTAAGTAAAGTCCAAGAGGTTTTAAACTCAGGCCCATTAAGTTAGGCCCATATTCTAGGAGGTATTTAAGCCTATCCACGGATATTAAGGATAAATACTAATAATATAAGATAATTATTTAGATAATTAACAAAAGAGTTTTTATAAATTGAAACTCTAAGCTACGATGACTGTAACGGTCTATCGTAAGACCGCCACAGCCATGTAACGCATGAGCACTCGACCGTTACATTCCTGTTAGTTCCGTAAGTGAAAGGACTCATGAAAAGATTGGAACTTGATGTTCCTATCCACTATGGATCGACTTGGGAAGGCTTGTAATGTTACTAAGGACTCTTAGAGATTAGGAGTTGATGAAATAAGGACTCTAAACTCGATCTAATCCTCAAACCCTAGTCTAAACCTTATAAATAGGGCATAGTTCTGAACTGTGCGACCCTTACTTTTTTGGACATAAAGAAGCAAGGTAAGGAGAACTATCTCAGGTAGGTTCTTTAGAAGTATTTGATTACAATACTTTAGACTAACTCCCCTCCGAATTTCACATCTTTAGGTCAAGAGGTCGTGGAGTTAGAGCCCAAGGAAGTTGTTGAAAAAGTCACAAAAGAATGAAGGGATCTAGGGCAAGGTTCTCAACCAAATTCAGAAACTACAGTCTAAGTAAGAGGTAGGTTATCTCATGAACGGCAAAAACAGCATGATAGGACTAAAAGCCCTCTGGTTTGATTGAATTCCATGCATTATAGAGCATTGATTTCATGTTTTATTTGTTCTATGCACATCATGCACCTCTTAGCCAAATTAAGAAATTAAAACATGACTATCCATCTATTTCATGATTACCTATGCATGTACATGGCCTTACTTCGTTAACATGACTAGAAACTCATCATGTTTTGATAAAAGACATGATGTGAGTTGATCTCTTAGTTTCCACGATTGTTTTCTGTTAGCAGATACTGTAACGCACTAGCATAGGACCGTCACTTTAAAGTAACGGCCCTACGACAGACCGTTACCCACTCTGTGGTATTTGAATTGCACTGTTGGTTCTAACGCGCTTGGATAGACGCGTTACATTCATGTAACGGCGGGGTCCTGACCGTCACTTTCACTGTGACGCCCCATCTCCAGACCGTTATATTCTGTGTTCTGTCAACCCTAAGACAGAATATAACCTGCCAATATTATGATTGTGAAAGCCTAGTTACCTAAATTTTAAACGTAATCATGTGATTTTAAGGTTATTTGATTATTCATGATAGGTATTGCATGTTTTGGTTATCTCACTTGTATTTGAGTTATGTTAGTTTCTTGAAATCAAATTATATAGTTTTGTACTATAAAGCATGACTTTTTAACATTGTATTTTTGACGCAGTTTCTATCATGATTTTCACATTGAGTATACATATCTCTCTCTGTCAATAGAGTCAATTTTATAAGTACATGACACATATTCCGGTATGTTGTCATTAGGTCACACTTTGCACTATAGGAACATAATTTTGGACATGAGGACCTCTCTATTGAATATTCCTTCCAATGGACTAGGAAATCATTGTTTCAAGGCCTCCGTAATTCTCCGCGAGCCTGGGATTCCCACTAGGACGCCGAGTTGGTTGTACCAATGAAAGCCCATTAATTAGAACACTCTATCGGGGTTTTGATTCTTGAAATGTAACGGCCTTGAACTGGACCGTCAGGATCACGTAACGGCCCAGTGCCAGACCGTCACTTTCCTCTGGGTCTACTTTTATCCTTCTGGACTCGGATCGCTGTAACGGCCCATTACTGGCGCGTTACATAATGTAACGGCCCAGACAATGACCGTTACATAGCTTGCGTTTGTTAACCCAAGGTTTGACCAAGGGTTGATATTCCAATGATTCTAGACAAACCTTGATGATCTAGAACTTGTCATATTGCTTAAATTGATCTAAATGAAATGGAAGTTAAGGAAAATACCGTTATGCTGTCGATTTATTTCTATGAACATGACATTGTTTAAAGTCTATTTCTTGACTCCTACATTCTTACGTTGAAGCATTCATTCATTGATTTTCGTTATCATGGAATTATTGGAAGTACTATATTCTTGGCCATACTTTACTGTTATATTGTGTGGAAGTAGTTTAATTTATAACTGAAGATGCGATCGAGCACTGATTGTGTTCAAGGGCTCTATGCTAGTCCCCTCGACTGATTGCCGGAAACATACTATTTTATAAACCATGGGGTATGATGCTACTGGCGTCGCATTGCGCTGGGAGTACTATTTCTATAAATAAGTGAAGATCAACGGCACGACATGACATTCTTGCTTGATATTCCACAGAAATTCACGAACTATGCACTCAAAAGAGACTAGTATGATGAATATGTGGCTTGCTAGTACAATCTCGTTACATTCTTGTTCATGGAAGGCCAATACCATGTTCTTGTTATATTCTTGATAGCTCATTCTCGATCATTCTATCTTACATGGTTATCTTATTTTGATCGCATGATTGATTCGCATTCGCATGATTTTACCTTATTTCTTTAGAACTAAAATGATAATCACTTTAATAATGCCTTCATGTTGATGCGAAGATACCTACTGGGCAAGTGTGCTCATTACCTATTTCCAATGTTTTACAGGAGATGGAAGTGGTTCGGATTCGGATTCGGGCTATACTAGTAGCGGGTCCGGAAGCGAGTGAAAGTGTTATAAAGATGAGAGTGAAGACTTAAGAAGTTTATCATGTTTAGATTGAGTCAATGTAATTTTCCTATTTCTTGAGTCTAGTAGAAGGAAAAGATGATGAAAAGTGGTTATATTATGAATATTGATCATTTATAAAGTTGAAGTTTGATTAAATCCTGTGCAATTGCATTTATGTGTGTGATTGTCTTGCGCTCTGATTGATTCTTGCTTGCAAGAGGCTTACCATGCCGGCTGTTCGCGCTCCCCGAGTGAGTCTTCCGCTATAATAAAGGCTCGGGGCGTGACAGTTAAGTTGGTATCAGAGCCTAAGTCTCAGGACTTAGGGAAAAGAGTCATGTCATAGGATAAGTCCAAGGTTAAGGACCCATACTTATGAACTAAGGAAGAAATTCCACACCCATGAGAGAATTGGATAGAGCCCGGGATAAGATAGCTAATTAGTTTAAGATTTATTATGCTTATTCCAATATTCATGAGAAATAACAAGTTGTTATTTTCTCTCAGGTACCTTATTATTCCTATCATGGCTCATCGCGTAGATTGGGACGGTATGCAACAAACTGTTGCCGGTCTCACCCAGGCACTGCAAACTATAACACAAGGTGGTGCGGGGGCAAGGGCAGGAGACCTTCATCGCAATTTCCGGAGTCTAAATCCTCCGCGTTTCTATGGATCTTCCAATCCAGACGAAGCAGAAAATTGGATCGACGAGATGAATAGGATATTTGATGTTATTCAATGCACTGATCAGGAGAAAGTCCGTCTAGCTACGTTCCAATTAAACAAGGATGCT
>JAHNEJ010000312.1:0-49029 GCA_022559845.1 Amorphophallus konjac | reverse complement strand
AAGTTCTATGGGTAGCAGAACTTGGTTGAGGGCTTTGTCTCCCTTGGTGTTCAAGCTGTGTGGCAGCGTGTTGTTCGCAGACTAAGTCTGCATTGATCTAGCATCGTCTAGTGGAATCCTCACTCTAGTTGGAGTGAGGGGTGGATGTAGATTGCGGACTGCAATCGAACCACCTAAAAATCAAGTGCCTCCTCTGTGGTTTGCTATTGTTCTCTACGCTCTTCATCTGCTCGGCTCTTTACTTCCATGTGATTCGCTCTTCATTCTCATTTACATCACTCCGTGTACGGTTTAAGGAGGTGCGTTAGCAGTAGAAAATTTATTCCGCGTAAGTTTCTACAAATTGGGAGTGATCTATTCATCCCCCCCTTCTATATCACTCTTGCTGCGCTAACAAGCATGATGGGGAATCCAGAATGGCAAGAACCTATGGACATTGGGATTATGAAGAGAACCAATATGCACAATATGCATGAACTGTGGACAATGTGGACAAAGTGCATAACTGTAAAATGCAAATGTGGACAATGTTGACATACAGAATGCAAGATGACAAAACAATATGCAAATACTCACAAGTTGCAGCAATTAAAATGGTGTATGGCATGACAATAATGAGCAAGCAAACAAGCACTCAAACACTCATAGAAAGGTATTGACTTATGCAAGTCCTGACAACTTAAGCAGAAGATCACATGCAAAGCTTCCCCTTTGACTTTGACACATTAGATGATTGGCTTTGATTTTCAAATTTTTAGATTTTTAGTTTTCTTGGGAAATGCATGAAACATGATGTATGAAAATGATGAAACATGAAATGCATACAATGTAATCAAGCAGATATCTATATATACATGCAGCATAACCCCCCCATTTTATTTAGAGTGAAGAGATAGGTGTACGAAAAGTGCAAGTGAGTCATTAAGATCCGAGTGCTCATGATTACACTGAGAGGATTGCGCAGATAAATAGGAGAAGATGTATAGCAGGTCATGCAATTAATCAAATTTTCAGAATACATATCAAATCAAATTACCATATGTAAGTGAGTAACATGAGTATGAATTTTAGCCATATGGATAACCAGATTTTCAATTAAACACAATAGTAACTGCACAGACTGCATTTCAATCTAGAGAACAGTGTATTGGAGGCTTCGCTCTGCCTCATCAAATTTATCAGAAATTTTCACACTGACAATCTGAATTTTTCTAAAGATGATCAGGTTCAAATAATTTCTTTTTACGCGAGGAGACACATGGAACTCATGCCAGAATCCCCGGTTACTCAGAATATTGAACATTGTCACCTCATTTTGAACAGAGGTACTTTAGTCAACACTTTTCAGAAATGAACCATATCACGTCTCAGGTGACATGTTCCCAGTTTACTCAGTGAAACTTAGCATTGCTTTGCCTTTCATGTCAACCGTATTTTTTATGCGGAGGTAGGCAGCTTTTTCCTCAACTGTCTCTTTATCATTCATGCAGCAAGTTGAGTTACTTTAGAGTGTTGAAATGAAATTCCTATATCCTTATGAATAACACTCAATTTCACATTAAAGTGCATGAAGTGTGCGAATTTTATTTAACATGTATGGAGAAAATTTAACTCAAAACGAGATAGTATAGCTCCCCCTATGTAAATACAATAAGCATGAAATGCTCCCCCTGAGAGTTTGATAGGAAGCACACTTGTTAAGACTCAGATGCAATATTATATAGCAATGGAGTATTCAGTCTTAGAAGTTTCAAGGAAGGGGTTTTAGCATATATTAACATGCAAGCATACAATGGAGATATGCAAATATGCAGTGCAGAATGTAAAGATATGTAATTTCAGTTCTGGAAATGTTGGCCCCAAAGATATGATACCATTGTAAGAAGTATGCATTTGGCATTCATGCAACATGAAATGTTCAAATGATGTATTTCAAAATACACACTATATGCATGCTGGAAATGCCAACTATGTAACACGACACACGATGAGCTTCATCTTCTAAAAACACTATGTGAATGATATGCAGAAAGTGATATGCAAATATGTAATGCGATGTATGATTTCAGATTTTACATGACAACTCTATATGCATCTAATGCATCTAATGCATGACATGCAAATTTTTTTTTAAATGTGAGATGACAACTTTATTTTGAAAAGAGAATTCAGAAAGTTCATTCAGAGCATCAAAATCATCACATGTGAACTTTTTCTTGAAGATATTTTCTTTTATCCAAAAGGATGAGTAGCACATTGATAAAGACCACGGAACATTGATCAAATTCAGTCCTCAAATGTTCAGCCACAGAATAACATCATCATGCTGAGAGAATTGAAAAACATCAATCTCAAAATTTTTAGCTTGCAAGACTCCCCCATAATCAATGCATGATTTCAGAAAATTCATTCACGTTTGATGCCATATGCATAGATGATTCATGGTACCGGTGGGAGGCACATTCTCACGTATGGTGATAGCTTTCAGACATGCTTGACCTGCCCTTCCACGTGTCACCATTTTATATACCATGTAGTCCTTTAAATGATGATCATAAAAATATAATGCAATCCCATATGACATCGGGGGATTAGCAAACACATGGGCATTGAATAACAATTTCAAATTCACTATCTGTCAAGAGATGACACTGGCATCAAGCCCATAGATCTTTAGTCAAATAATTTATTTTCTCACCTTTACATTGAGTTACCTTTATTAACATCCTCAAATTCTTCACTTAAATCCACTTGCTGTAATCTTCATCAACAAGCTCCAAATCTTAATGGAAGTAGATCAAATCTGGCATTGAAGTCCTCTTCAGCTCCTTTCTTTCTCTCCATGATTTCAATGGTTGATGGTCATGATCAAACCTGCACTGTAAAGAGCTCAATTCATGTCAATATTAAGCCAATGCATATGAAGAAACTAACTTCAAGGCTTTTCATCCCATAAGACTCTCTCTCTCTCTCAGCCTACAATATCAGAAAGTCAATTTCATATCAACCTCAATTTAATACAAATGAGAAAACCAATCTCAGTGCTTTTCTTCCACAAGACAATCTCCTATGAGCTGCAAGTATGTAACATTAACTTCTCGGGAATTTATGGAGGTATCGTCTTCGCTCCTTACTTGGCATTTTGCTTAATTTTCATATATGCTTATTTATGCCACTGCTAGAGAGCATGATAGGGTAATTAGCTCGCTTTCTATTTATATCACCGCTGCTGCGAGAGAGATCGTTACCGTCCCGTGACCTGCTCCGGGCACAAAAGAGAGAGCCGATCACCCTAGCTCATTGCCGATTTCTCAACCGTGCACGTCCGACGCTTCCCTCATTAAGGGGCAGTCATGAGCTTGTCGTGTCCGAGGTCTCGTCTCGCATCAAGTTGTCAAATGATCTTTCAAAGCTTGGAAACTTCCTCACAATCTTCATTCCACTCGTAGGGTATCTCCTTGTGGGTCAGCCTAGTAAGAGGAACAACAATCTTGGAGAAATCCTTTATGAAACGTCAATAGTAACAAGCTAGACTAAAGAAACTTCAGATCTCAGTTGCATTTGTTGGCCTTTCCAAATTCTTCACAGTCTCGACCTTCGATGGATCTACAAAAATTCCATTCTTCAAAATCACATGCCTTAAGAAAGATGCCTCCTTGAGCCAAAACTCCCATTTGCTAAACTTTGCATAAAGTTGATTCTTCCTCAAGATTCCTCAAATGTTTTTCATGATCTTCCTCATTCTTTGAATAAATTAATATATCATCAATAAAGACCACAGCAAATTGGTATAGATGAGACCTAAAAATGCTATTCATTAACTGCATAAAGGCTGCAGGGATATTCGTTAGTCCAAAAGGCATAATAATAAATTCATAATGCCCGTACCTATTTCAAAATATCATTTTATGAATATCCCCATCCTTGATCTTCAGGTGATATCCTGACTTGAGGTCAATCTTCAAAAAATATTTAGTCCAAGATATTTGATTGAATAATTCATCAATCTATGGCAGTGGATATTTGTTCTTGATAGTGAGGTGGCTCAACCGCCAATAATCAATGCAGAGTCTCATCGATCCATCCTTTTTCTTCACAAAGAGCACGGGCGCTCCCCACGGGAAAGTACTCGGCCTAATAAAGCCCCTTTTCAACAACTCTATCAATTGTTCCTTCAACTCTTTTTCCTCGGTAGGGGACATTCTATATGGTGTCTTAGAGATGGGACCAGCACTAGGGACAAGGTCGATTGTAAATGACACCTCTTGCTCTGGGGGTAAGCCGGGAAATCTTCCGGAAAGACGTTGGGAGGCTCCCAAACTACACAAACATCTTCTAACTTGGATTCTTTAACTTCTGTGGCAGTCACGAATACTATGAAAGCCACACACTCCTTTCTCAAAAGCATGCTAGCTCGGAGAGCCGAGATAAGGGGTGACTTGTTTTTATTATGGAGACTAGTGCAGACTAACTTCAGGTAATCTTCGAAAGTTACCATACCCTTCCGACAGTCAACAACCGCCGTGTGTGTATTTTCATGTCACAAAACAATATTACGCAAATTATCTCTTTTGTGACATGTGGAAGCTTATGCACTTTTTGGTACTTGAGTGGCATGACTTTTGGAGTGGATAAATTAAACATGGCGATTTACGTGTGATCATGTCGATGATTACTGCTTGACTAAAAAAATGTTGATGATTACTAGATTGTTATAAGTCCATTTATGGTGACTGAATGTATGCGATGGTAAAAATATGCTGAAGGAGCGAGTTGCATAACATGATTATAAACTATAGAAAGCAAAGAGACATGCATTGCCTCTTCTCTAATAAAAATGGAATTAATAGATGGCAACGATTTCTTTCTTCTTTTATGGGAAAAGGGGACAACTTCAATTTTCTATTGCTATTATAGGAGATAGATTTTATACCCTTCTCCGCAAAATAAAAGATGGTTTAGTGGTGTATGTAGACATCTGAGATCTAACCACAGTGCTGGCCACATTATCAATGGCTAACCTCGATCGTCCAAATAACAAAAGAAGAGAGTTTAATCCCAAATAAGTGATCTTGCCATGATTTAGCAATACTCATCGCCTTTTTTTAGCTAAGCCAATTAAGATATCTGGAGATTTTTGTATCTGAATATATAGCCGACATTATTCTCTCTCCCAAGGCACTCCTAGGAGTAATGACCTTACGACACAGGTTATTATGGATCTCATTAGTAAGATAGACCAATGTCTCCAATTCATTGTTGAACAAGGTACGAACGATAAGAAATAATCTTAAAATCAATGACTAATATATATATATATATATATATATATATATATATAGCATTTCCCCTCCAAGAATATCGATCGCTGAAGACCATTAATTGTGTGTACTCTTTATACAAAAGAATTGAAGGAAAAAAAAGAGGTCACTCTCACTTGTCAAATGGGACCCTCAATTGAAGACTAGCTAAGGGGCAGACAATGCATGTTACAATGATTAGAAAGGGGCGGAACAACAAACAAAATCATGTTGAGGGTAGAGTATCATATCTACTCCCTATATCTATATATAGAGGGAGGTCGATGCCAAGTAGCTAGGTACAGGGAGGGGGGATTTGGGGTGCCGCTATATATAGCATTCACGTTCGTACACTGGGTCATGGGGTGAATTCCGCCCGGATGATCCAAGTGAATGTTGTGGAGACAGACGTTTGAGCATGGTATCCCTCTACTGCAGTTTGAGGATCACAATGGTGGGAGTGGAGGTCGTACCCCTGATGTTCTGAAGAAAACGTCGCTGATCTTGACGTGGGAAGGTACCTGCATGCACATATTATATATATATATTGATCCCATTCCCCACGCGCGGGCAGCCGATCAAGTTGTCAGTCAAGTATTTAAGTACTGTTCGAATTTAAGTACCTGCATGCATGCATGCATGAATCCTGGCAAAATTAAAGTGTACGTCACTCTCTCTCTCTCTCTCTCTGAATTTGATTCAAATGGGTATGTACACACTTCATTCATTAATCTATTACTCACCGCATTGGGACAAGAGGCATAAGGGCAGTAGGTCTGGTCGATGATGATGGGATTGGCCACATTGTTCATGACAATGTTCTCAAATGTCATGTTGGAAACCACGGTGCGTCCGAGAGAGTTCGCCCATGTCTTGATCCGAATCCCGCTGGCAGTTCCTGAGATGGTGTTGTCCCGAACAATCAGCCCACACACATCCTTCTCGTATGAATACTTACCCAAGCTTCCCACGCTGCATGCATGCATGCGTACGGTCGGAGTTGGGTCAGCAAAAAATTAACCGTGTAATTAACAATGTAAACCAAAAAAGCGCTATATATTTGATCGATCGACGGATGTATATGTGCATTGGTACACCGCTAGAAAAGTGATTAACCACGCACTTGATGCCATGTCCTAGCCCACATCGGACGCCACTGATTAGGACCTACGAGTTACCGTGCCCAATGGAAATGCATTCGTCCCCGTCGCTATGGATGCCTGCTGGATGGTCATGTCGGTGCTCTGGTCGGCATGGATCCCATATGTGTTGGGGCTATCAGCAGGTGCCAAGATCTTTATACCACTGCCTTTGAAGTTCATGCGGCCCACCAGTGCGATGTGGAAGAATTTGCTATTCAATGACGTTATGCCCCTCACGACTGTGTTGGTCGTGGACGTGAACTTGATCGACTAAGGACCAAATTAATTAAGAAAACAGCTCGGCTCTATCAATTATTCAGCTCTTCTTCATGAATCTAAAACAAAACGCGGACACCATATGCACCGATGGCTACAAAAGATCGATCAGAGATTAATTAACCCACCGTGGGAAGAAGTTTACAATTCCAGTTCTTCGGGCAGGTGTTGTGAGGCCAAGCGGCAGATCCCTGGCCATCAAATGTCCCTCCATTCAGCTTCAAGCCATCCACCACGCGAAATTCCACCCAAGCATCTCCATACGCACCTAAATTAGTTGTTGCCTTGAGGGTACCCTGCATATAGATGAGATGACAGGTTGCCTTCAGGTTTTACCAAAGAATATATGTTAGTGCATGTAAAACTACTGCAAACTTGCCTTCAGGTTGACTGTGATGGATGAAGCTTCTTTGCATGGGCCCACGAAGATGACGGGGTCAATGAGGTAAGTTCCTTGGGGCACAAAAAGCTTAACGTTCCCCACTTAGTTGCATGCTACTTTCCACGCGGCCGTGAATGCCTGCACGATTAAAAATTCGACGGGAGCTGGTGATTGCGCTATATATAATATATACTCATTTCTCTGAAAGTAGAATCTCCACACGTACGGCAACCCCTTCCTAGCTAATCTCTCACCATATATATCATTCAGCAAAAAAGAAGAATGATATTCGAGTAGAGAAACATGGATATGTCAGTGTCAGTAAACGCAGGAAGCCATGCACACATCACGGCTGCAAATTTATGTTAACCATAGGCATCGTCATTACGAGCAGCGGCGTCAGTAGATGCATACAGGAAATTAACCATACACATCATGGACTGCAAACAAAATGTTATCAAGAATTAATGTGTTTTTAAGCCATGCTTGACATTATTAAAGGGAGTAAAAATGTATCACGGAGAGAGAGAGAGAGAGAGAGAGAGAGAGAGAGAGAGAGAGAGAGAGAGAGAGTATCATCTAATGAATCTCACAGCAACTTCACATCTTGGCTCTTCCTTCTTGTTAACAGAGCCCGTGATTTTAATTAAAGTAGTACCCTTTAGTCAATCTAAAGCCGGTTGCACCAAAGGCAGCAAAGGAGAAAGGGAGAAAATTAAGATCATTAAGGACCAATCACTAACCTTGGTGTCATCTGTCTTCCCATTTCCTGCACCACCGAAGCTCTTAACATCGAAGTTACCATTGGAGCTCCCATGCCCCTCTCCCTCCACGACGCCGACGTTATGGTGCCACAGTATGGCCACCAATGTCAAGCACGATAAGATCATCTCGTACCTCATCATCTTTCCTCTTGTTCTTATTGTTAAAATATAGCAAACTAGAAGTACGACTCTAGGTATTCCTTCGTTAAATAATCAAGTCACTAAAAGACAAAGATTGACACAAAGCACAAGAAAGAAAGATGTAGAATGACTGTTCTACTATACAATACGTTAGATCCATCTTACAAGAGAGGGCGGCCTTTATATAATCCCTTACATGCTTAAAATAGAAAGAAAATAAATATAAAATAAATAAACATGGGTGGTAGGAAAGCAAGATCCCTTTTTCACCGTACACACAATTACATGGGAATAATATGCATGCTTAAAATAGAAAGAAAATAAATATAAAATAAATAAACATGGTTGGTAGGAAAGCAAACTTTTGCACCGTACACACAATTGCATGGGAATAGGTCAGCTTGGTATTTCTGCGCGCTTAATGCCGTGGTCGTCGACACTAACTGCCCGCTCTGTCTGTGGACTCTCTTTGTATACCTCACACCTCTCTCTCTACCGGGTATTTCTGTGTGCTTCTCTCTCCATCCACCGCCCTATCCCACATAAAACCTTAACCTCCACCTCCGCCGAGCTCCTCGAAGGTGTCTATGCGTGTGTGGTGATCCATGGCTGCCAGCATCTCGATAGGGCTAGGGTTTTTGCCTATCTGTCAGCGTCCGGGCCGCGCTGTGTAGCTCCTATTTTGTTGGGAGTTGGCCACCACCGATCCATTCGACATACTTGGGGATGATGACAACGATGATCCATCACAGCTGATCGCGGCAGCACAGTAGCCTAAGGTCGCCGCCAAGAAGCCGGCCTCCGGGGTTTTGGCGGCGGCGGCGGGGGGGGGGGGGGTAGCTCCTCTCGAAGCCTGTTCCAGCCACCCAAATTGGTGAGTCCCCTTCTAGAACTGGTACTTCGGGTTGATTCCGAGGGGGGGAGGGAAGTTTTTGGGCTGTGCTGAGGCATAATGGCTGGACTTCCGGTTCTAGCTCTGCCCCGTGTTATGTTATTTTGTGATTTAATCTAGGTTTTTGTTGATCCCTTTACGGCTTTGATGGCTTATGTAGATGAAAGGGGGGAAGCCAATTTAACTTGCTAGGTGTTCTTCATCTTGTGGTTTATCTAGTTTTTTTGGCTCTTTTTGATTTGAATCTTTTTTTGGTCACGTCATAACGAAGTTGAAATCCTTTTGGGATATGCTTGCACTAGGTACAGTTAACTACTTCTTATCATTTGAAAGAGGCTATCTGTAGATTTTTTTTAGTATTTTAATTCATTTTCCTTCTCTTGTCCTTGCAGTGAGGGATGCCAGGAGCGCCACGGCACGAGTACGAGGTGGTAGCCGAGGTTGTCCAGGGCGTGGTAGGGGCCGTGTCGGTGCCCCCGGTCGGAACAAAGAATATGTAATGGAAATGTGAATGGGTTCTCGGGAACATATGGTGGCAGCACTGGAGCCGGGGGAGAGAAGGTGACATGGAGATGCTCCTAGAGAGGGAGTGTGCATCCTATGGAGGGCCACGCCAGGCTTACTGTGGCGGCCGCCTGGAATGGAGAGGTTGGAGAGGATTCTGAAAGGCCGCCAAGGAGGTTGTTTAAATGCTGTAGAGCCAGGGGACGTGGGCATGAGCTCAAGCGCATGAGTTTTGTACGTGGCAATTGGGGGTACCCAAATGAAGATGTGCTTGCAAAGTTGAGTTTCCCCCCCTTCATGGTCATATGTTGTTTCTCATTATATTTTGTTCAGAGAGTTACGGTTGCTGTTAATTTTTTTTGTGGTGTAGGGGAAACTAAGGAAATTGTGAACCCTGAAGGGAAGTCCTTGACTAGTGAGAAGCAACCTGACGTGGAAGATGTGCCATCATCTGAGGCAAGCAAAGAAAACAACGGCGGTGCTCCCAACGAGAATGAAGAGAGAGAACCAGAAGATAAGGTAATCTTCAAACAGGTTGAGAACATTGTTCTCTGATATCTAGGATTCTCAGGCAAAGGTTAATAGTAATGTACTTGTGCATCCATGTGACTTGTGAGTGATGGATTTATATACTATTTTTTAAATTGGATTTTGCCATACAGTCACCAATGCAGAGAGCATTGATCCATTTGTCTTTATTATTTTGTTTCACATGTTAATCCAGATGCAATTTTTTTTCCCTTTGGTCCAGTTAAATAAGTTCAGTCTTTTGAATGATGCAAAATTAACGTGAAACTGCTTGTCGATTATAAATTTGAAGGCCATGAAGTATGTTTTCACATCTGGTTGATTTATGTTTGTATGTTTTTTTTGAAGGAAGTAATAATGTTTAATTACACTCAATCAGTTCTCTTTTTGCATCTGTCATATGTTACTATAATTGGTGAACTTGTTGGTTTGCAGTAGCCTCACATATCTACTAATAAAAGTTTTCATGGCTTGTTTTGCAACACTGATGTAAGATTTGTTATGATTGATGCCAATCTAATTATAAATGTCTTGGTGGGGAATTTGAAAACCCTTCATTCATCTATCATCTCACCCTTGAAATTTATTTTCTAACATGATTCAGAACATTGTGACTGTAAGGTTTGGCTAGTAAATTGCCTAAACCAAGTTGCTCTAGTGAGTGCCATGTCAAATCGATATGGTTTAGTTCCTCAAAAAGTTTTCTAATTTGTGTTTGCTATAAATATAGCTTTTCTACCCACATCCAACCTTTGAACAAAAATCTAGTTAAGGTACTAATTACTGTTGTTACTCAAAATCAATCAGTGAAGAAAGAAAATTTTCTTTCACGTGGGGTCTCGATCACATCTGACCACATATGGATCCTAGTGCATAGTTGTGATTGTTCTTTCTGCGGCATCTCTAATTTGGTACATATAAAATACATTCTTTGCTATCTCTTTTTGGCACAAATTATTTTCTTATCTCGGTGCATTTTTTTGCACGTGGTGATGCACTTGAAAGAACAATATAAAAGAATTTTGATGAAAATTATATACAACTCCTTTTTTGTGACCATAGATCTTATTGAATAATTGATTTCATTTGTATTCTGGCTATCCTGTTGTACTATATTTTATTCTCTACAAAATTGCTAGCCGGTGATTTTGTGTAATTTATAATTGTGTGTCTTTTTGAAATATAAGATATCATGAAGACTACATCGATTTGGTAACAGAATAGAATAAACTGGTTAGGATAAGGGCGGGTAGGGTATCAATGGGTTTGGATTGTTCGACTTTGATAAACTGTCTCTTATGTTAGCCTGGGTTAAGAGAATAAGGAGATCTTATTCAAGTCAGTTTGATAACCAGTTGGAATTAGAAGTGGAATAATATTTTACATACCTATTTTGCCCTCTCTTTTTGATACCTATTTTACGTACCTAAAAACATATCCGTATATTTTTCAAAATCTTTCCTTTGTAACACTCATAAAAGCGCAAACCTATTGCCACTTTCTTCTTGGTTCTTCGATTCTCACAATAATACTACTCCAATAAACCAGCCACCACCTTGTGGATCAAACAGATTAGTATTGAAGAATCAAATTTTGCCTTACGTGAGCCGAGCCAGATTTACCCTCCTCACTAGCCCCCCACTCTCAGATACCAAGCACTTTTTAGGATCTAAGAGATGAGTTTGAGGAGGTACATTAGGAGATTGTTGTAAGGATGGTCTCCTTATATGACTTGCTTGGCACGCAAGGCACAGCTGGTGGTGATAGATGCCACTCTTGTAATCATGATGCGAGCCTTTTTATCTAGGAGCGCAGGCTTCGAACGGGCACTTGAGCCTGGCGGCCATACCTTGATGGCGACTAGCACCTTTTCACCTGCCTTGGGGCTTCGAAGTGGCCATTCTGTCTCGAGAGACTATAAGAGCCGCTATAGGGTTTTCCTTAGAACCCCATCTACCCTTCCATTGTCTGCCACGCTTGTTGTTTGCTTCTCCTCCTTTCGCTTGGTGAGGGTCTTATTCCTCCTTCTATTCTCATGGGTCATGGCGCATCACAGAAGGGTTCGCCATGTAGGGTCTAGCTCTTCTACTGGGGAGGTGGGAGCCAACCGTGGGGGAATTCCAAGTACTTTGGGCACCGGTCCACTTCGTCCCCATTCTCCCCCTTTGGTTGCTTATAGGGTTATCCATGGCCTCCGACAGGCCTTCAAGATTCCTTCAGACATTGATATCATCTTCCCCACTGTTGACAATGATCTTTAGAGTCGTCCATCTGGTGGTATCATGGTCCCCATGGAGTCCTTCAGGGTAGGTTTCCGCCTTCCTGTCCACCCCTTCTTCGAGTCCATCTTGGAGCATTACGATTTGTATCCTGGAAACCTATCTCCTGCTTCCTGGCATATCTTGTGCGGCTTCATTTATGTTTGTTGCCGAGCCTCAATCAACCCCACATACGTCCTTTTCTGGAATTTTTATAGTGTCCAGAGTTGTCCTGTCGATCCATCTTCTTTTCACTTTAAGGCCTGGAAGGACTTGGTCCTAGTCCAAGTTACTCCCGTAGTGTCTAATATCAAGCACTGGTCTGAGCACTTTGTTTTCATTACCAAGGTCGGGGGTTGTAACCTTTTGAGTGACTAGAGCTTTGTTCGGGGTTCTGTCCCCTTAGGGCGGACAGCTGGCATTCCGCTATTGCGGAGGAATCAAGGGCAATCAATTCTCTCCTTCTCTATCCTCTTCTTTATGCCGACATCGTGCTAACCCCAGCGGTGCTTCGGAAGCTAGGGTTGAGCCCCACATTACCCTAGGGTAATGCCTTTGCCGTTTCACTCGCCGTGCTCTATTATCCGCCTACTTGAACTAACCCCTTCTGTGTTGTCTCGTAGAAACGCGAGAGTCATTTGAGTTGTGGTATGAGACAATAGAGTTGATACAGCTCGCGCCTCACCCCATTGACCATATTGAGCTGGGCACCGATCGGCGTGACCGTCGCTGCTCCCCAAGAGGCCGTGGCCTTGGCCCTGGGGCGCTTGCCATATCCGCTTCCCATGTTCAATGATGGGTCAAGTGCTCGGTGGGGTATCTCCGAGGAGGTCGCAAGCATCGTTGAAGTAGAGTCCACTATGCCTGGTGGTGGGCGTGTCCTAATAAACCTGGATGAGTTAGCGACACTGGATAGCCAACATCGCCAGAGGAAAAGGAGGAGGGCACCGCTCCGGTCCAAAGTCAGACTCCGCCACCATCGACGTCTGAAGCCCCTCCCTTGCTTGAAATTCCTCGCCCACCGTTGCCGACCGAGGAGCCTGCGCCTATCCTGCCTTCACCAGTTCCTGCGAGGGCAGTGCCTGATAAGGGCAAGGCCCCTATTTCCGATGAAGCGGTCTACCTCCCGCCGCCCGAAGTTCACCCAAGCACCCACTACCTGTCGCCCAAGGAAACCGTAGTTGGGTACGCGCACTGGTCGACAGCTGTCAACCTTATTGACAAGAGCATCGGGTGGCACGAGTGCACCGGGGTGTTCAACCCCGGGGCTGAGAAGGAGCTGACGGACCTGGCGGCGAAGGCCATATGTAAGCTCGCTAGGGCCTTGGGCTTGTGGAGGTATTATTTTGGTGGACTTACGCAAGAATTGGCAGTCAGCCATGAGGTATGGGAAAGGGCTGCTGGCATAGTGTGAGCAACTCCAGCGGCGTAAGGCGGCTGACAAGGTCAAGCTCACCAGGTTGAGGGAGCTGATCGAGCAATAGGAGAGGACTCTGGCGGGTGCCTTAATGGACTAATATATCCTCTGTGCCCAAGCCCAGGCTACTAAGGAATCCCTCTGGGAGGCGACCAGTCAAGCAGAGGCTGCCGAGGTTAAGGCTCAGGAGGCACAGGCACAGGCAGAGATGCTATACTCATCGATGCCCTCCGTCGACGAGTGATGGGGCATCAAAGGCGATTTCCATACACGGGTGAAGTGTATTTGTGTGTTATGGCTTGTATAAGATTGTAATTGTGTATTTTCTTTCTTTTGGGCTCCTTGTAAGGCTTATATCAAGCCAATGGGCCATTTGTTATGTCAAGTCCAAGGTTAGATTGCCATTAGTAGAGTCCATTAGAAAGCCTAGTTCATATTGGACCAAATGCTACCCTTATGGACCATATTAGTCATTTATGGCCCAATTGGGCCACTCCCTCTCATGGACCACCAAGACTTGGAAGGCCCAAGTCTAGCATGATCTAATGGGAGGCTCTTGGCCCATGAATGGCTTTGGCCCATGGAAGGGGGCGCAAGGTTCTTTGGCCTTATTAGGCTTGGTGGCTTGGTTGGTGTGTATTAGGTGGTGTTTGAATAGATTTAGTCCAAGGTTGAATAAGAATGGTCAAATTAGATTAAACTAATGTATTAAATGTGTGATTCACATTGTATCCCAGCCCTTCAATCCTAACCCCTAGATCCAAGGGTTGAGGTTGAGTTTGGTTGGCATCCTATATAAGGTTGTATTTTTCATATTGAATGAATTAATGAAGAGAAAATAGGCATTTGCCCCCAAGTGAGATTTGCACCCCTCCCCTCTCTCTCCCTGGTTCCTCCACCTCCAGCCCCCTTTCTAGAGTGTAATCCCTCCCCCTTGATCCCCTCCAGCATCTGAAGCAACTCCGGTGATCGCCGCCGCCATCGACTCGCCGCCGACGCGTCGTCGCCAACGGTTTCGGTGTTCTGTCCACTCAGGACAGACCCTTCTTCTCCGAATTCCTGCTATCACTCCCTTCGTCTTCTGAAGCTCAAAATTTCAGGGTTGGTTCCCCTCTAGAACCCTTATCCCCACAAAAAAAATCACGTCAAAATTCATCCTTTAGCTATTTTTTGATTTTCGTCCAAGTCCAAGTTCCAGATCTGTCCTGGTTCTGTTTACTGTTCATCAGCTCTGAGTTTACCCCATTCGAACCATCTTTTGATTTTTTTTGGGTCGCCCAAATTTACTGGGAGTTCTGTCCACATCCCTCTACCACCAGGAATTTTCTTAATTTTTGGTTCACCCTCCAAGTATTTTTCAAATTTCGTCCAAGTTCCCAAGAACAGTCTGCCCACAGTTTCCCAGATCCAACCCAGGTCTAGTAAAAAATCCCAGAAAATCCATTTCTTCTCCAATCAAAAACCAAAAATAGTCCCGGATTCCTCTCTCAGAGACCTTCAACTTTGCTGAAGAAATCATTTCCAGATTCGGAGGTCTTCTCCCCGGTCAACGTCGATCTTCAGAGAAGTCAGAACCTGCCCCTGCAGTTCTGGCCAGATTCCAGCAAGCTTGTAAAATACATGATCAGAAATACAGATCTGATTATTTTTTTTGAAGACCCCTACGTCGAGTATTCTGAGTCAGCTTTCCAACGGCGCTAACCTCGTCGCATTCCGACGACGGGGCTGATCGCAGCAGCAGTTTTCTCCGAGTCGCGCGCCTGCAAACAGAATTTCAGATTCGTGGCCGAGTTCCCGCGAGCGTCGTCCGAGGGCCGCCCGGCGTCCGGCGGTCGTTCCAGCAGCTCGCCATCCCAGGGGAACGCTTTCCAGGTGTCTCCACAGCAGAGGAGTCATCAGGCCCCACACGACCCCTCCGGTCAATACGTGGGCCCCCACTAGCACGAGTACGCGTGAAGCCGAAGCATTGCCCGAACCGCCCGTCAACCCGAACTTGGTCCTCCCGGGCCCACTTGTGTCGCCCTTTACCTCCCTGCGTGGAGTGGGCTTATTTGTACTGCTGTAAACATAATGTACTAAGTTCCCGGGAGTACGAGCTTCGGCCGGGTGCCGTCTTCGCCACGCCGAGAGCGTGGAGGTATCGCCTTCACCCTTACACTTGGCATTAGCTTAATTCTTTATATGCTTTATATGCCGCTGCTAGAGAGCATGTGTAGGGATACCTAGCTCGCCTTCAATTTATAATATCACTGCTGCGAGAGAGAGCGAAGCCGTCCCGTGACCCGATCCGGGCGCAAAAGAGAGCCGACCACCCTAGCTCATGCCGGTTTCTCAACCGCGCACATCCGACGCTTCCCTCGTTAAGGGACGATCGCGAGCTTGTCGTGTCCGTGGTCCCGTCCCGCATCAATTTGGTATCAGAGCGAGTTGAGTCTAGGGTGTTTGCATTCAAAAAAAAAAAGAGTGTCATGTAGTCATTAGTCGGTCTAAGTCGTGTTTAGGATCATCATATTTTTAAAACAACAAAAAGAGTCATTTTTGGGTCGCATACATCCCTTTACTCGGTATATAAAAAGGTGTTGTCCGACCGTTAGGTTACGCCTATCGGGAAGGCCGCACACTTGTGCGAGTGACCTTCGGGTCGATTGTCTCCGCCCCGTACCGAGTCTTGGTTTACGTCTAGGGTCCTTAGTGTGCATTAGTTAGTGCATTCCAACTTTGCATTACTTAGTGTCGTGTCTAGTGTTTTGGTCCGAGTGTCGGCATGGCCATCCACTAGTTTCCCCGTGTCCCATGGAGTCCCAAACTCCCGGATGGTGGCGATACTATCTCAAATGGAAGGACCACCCGAACCACCCCACGAGGCCCGAAACCCGGGATTTCTACGGGTCCGATGACCCGAGTGTCTATCTAGAATGGGAAGCCATTATGGATGATTACTTCGAGGTGTACATCATGTACGGGCCCATGCAAGTCGATGTTGCCAAAAGGCGACTTTTTGGTGAAGCCGCTGCAACTTGGAGGGACATCAAATATTGGAGGGAGGATAGGAATCTAAGGCCCATCGAGTCATGGTGGGAAATGAAGAGAGTGCTTAGGAGGGCCTACGTTCCCCGCCCACCTACCTCCAACCACGGAGGTCATTCCACTCACCAACCCCACCAACTCACCCACAATCAAGTGGGCCACACCTCTACCCAATCCCACCCCTTCACCGCCGTCCAAGCCCACCAAAGTGACCCCAATCTAGTGGCCCGCCCATGCACCACCAACCAACCTCCCCTTGGCACTCCCATCCCAACCCACTCAAGCACCTCCAACCGAGTGGAAGTCCCGCTTATAACCGAGCCGAGGCCCACACCCGAGCCGAGAGTTAAGGAGCTAGTCCACCCCAAGGTCCCTCCTCCAACCCGCTCCTTAGAGGAAATAAAGAAAATGATTTCGGATTGGTGGGAAAGGACACAAGCTACTCCACCACCCATGGATGCTCCATTGTTATCTACCTCCGGTCTTCATTCGAAACCATCAAAGTGGGAACTACCAAAGCCCGAGCCACCCGTGTTTCTTACGGGAACACTTTACATAGCCGAGCCACTTCTTAGTTGGCTCAAGGATGGCTTGGTCCCACATCCCTTCCCATCAATGGACCCCACACTACCACTAGTGTCAAGCAACTCATTTCATACCACCTTCCGGTCTCGTCACTATGTGGACACATTGGACGACCTTCTTAAAGGGTTAGACCGGCAGTTGACCTTTACACATTTATTGGCCCGAGGCTTCGACCAACCCGCTAGTCTTAGCTTCACCCATCCGGCCTATGGGTCCATTACCTCCGAGTGCACCGTGGGTTGTGTCACCACGGAGGTTCTTCTACTTCTCCCGCTACCGGATGAGCCCGACTTCATGACTTTGCTTCCGAGGGAGGAGTCATATTTCCTATACACGGTCCCATCTACCATGACGGAGGAAGGTGACCACCCGCACCTTCAAGAATTTCACGATTGGGACCATGTCATGTTGGAACCCACTTCATGGGGTCACACCTTCTTCGACCCTTTTGACCCCTTCACTAGTGACCCTCCCGAGTTTTCATACTCGTTACCCTTCTTCCGCGGAGTTCACTATCCCACCTTTTCCATTCGGGCCAAGCAAACTCCACATAGCCCTAAGTCCGAACCATCATTCGGGGGTAAGGAAGACTTTGGTTTCCCCGATCCCTCTAAACCACCCGCACCTCTCGGACTTCCCGCATCCAAGCCCAATGTCCATGATTGGTACATCTTAGGGTGTCTAGGAGTCATCCATTCCGTCAAGCATCGAGTACATCTAGTGTATGCATGGCACATATTCGGGTGTCCTGGTCCGCCGTCACCCATGTACGGGTCGGACTAACATTAGGTGTGTCTAGGGTCATAGTTGAGTCAATGTGTTTTTCTTTGTGTGGTTTGTTTGTGTGGTGATTTTGAGTCGATTGTTTGTGTGTCAGTGCATGGTGAGTCTGCATGTGTCTTGTGCAAGCTCGTTGTCGTTCTCTTACGAGTAAGAGGCGAGTGGACTCACTTGATGAGTATGGGATCGGTTCTACTTCTATATCCGGATCAGTCACCTATAGGGACTCAGCGGTGATTCCTAGTGAGTCTTCGAGCTGTTTCCTTCCTTTGAGAGTGCCCCTTCGGAGTGACCACCTTTAGCCATAGCAGTGCGCATATCGAGTATATATGGAATGAGCAGGTGCCGATCACTTGGAGTGGAGCATACCCGCGCTACTTAGCACGGTGACGATCCGCCGGAGTACCGGAGCAGCCATACCCCTACTCGACGGGGTCGAGTTCCTCCCACCCGGGGAGAATTGATGGGGCATCAAAGGCGATTTCCATACACGGGTGAAGTGTATTTGTGTGTTATGGCTTGTATAAGATTGTAATTGTGTATTTTCTTTCTTTTGGGCTCCTTGTAAGGCTTATATCAAGCCAATGGGCCATTTGTTATGTCAAGTCCAAGGTTAGATTGCCATTAGTAGAGTCCATTAGAAAGCCTATTTCATATTGGACCAAATGCTACCCTTATGGACCATATTAGTCATTTATGGCCCAATTGGGCCACTCCCTCTCATGGACCACCAAGACTTGGAAGGCCCAAGTCTAGCATGATCTAATGGGAGGCTCTTGGCCCATGAATGGCCTTGGCCCATGGAAGGGGGCGCAAGGTTCTTTGGCCTTATTAGGCTTGGTGGCTTGGTTGGTGTGTATTAGGTGGTGTTTGAATAGATTTAGTCCAAGGTTGAATAAGAATGGTCAAATTAGATTAAAACTAATGTATTAAATGTGTGATTCACATTGTATCCCAGCCCTTCAATCCTAACCCCTAGATCCAAGGGTTGAGGTTGAGTTTGGTTGGCATCCTATATAAGGTTGTATTTTTCATATTGAATGAATTAATGAAGAGAAAAAAGGCATTTGCCCCCAAGTGAGATTTGCACCCCTCCCCTCTCTCTCCCTGGTTCCTCCACCTCCAGCCCCCTTTCTAGAGTGTAATCCCCTCCCCCTTGATCCCCTCCAGCATCTGAAGCAACTCCGGTGATCGCCGCCGCCATCGACTCGCCGCCGACGCGTCGTTGCCAACGGTTTCGGTGTTCTGTCCACTCAGGACAGAACCTTCTTCTCCAAATTCCTGCTATCACTCCCTTCGTCTTCTGAAGCTCAAAATTTCAGGGTTGGTTCCCCTCTAGAACCCTTATCCCCACAAAAAAAATCAAGTCACAATTCATCCTTTAGCTATTTTTTGATTTTCTTCCAAGTCCAAGTTCCAGATCTGTCCTGGTTCTGTTTACTGTTCATCAGCTCTGAGTTTACCCCATTCGAACCACCTTTTGATTTTTTTTGGGTCTCCCAAATTTACTGGGATCTCTGTCTACATCCCTCTACCACCAGGAATTTTATTAATTTTTGGTTCACCCTCCAAGTATGTTTCAAATTTCGTCCAAATTCCCAAGAACAGTCTGCCTACAGTTTCCCAGATCCGACCCAGGTCTAGTAAAGAAATCCCAGAAAATCCATTTCATCTCCAATCAGAAAACCAAAAATATTCCCGGATTCCTCTCTCAGAGATCTTCAACTTTTCTGAAGAGATTATTTCCAGATTCGGAGGTCTTCTCCCCGGTCAACGTCGATCTTCAGAGAAGTCAGAACCTGCCCCTGCAGTTCTGGCCAGATTCCAGCAAGCTTGTAAAATACATGATCAGAAATAAAGATCTGATTATTTTTTTTGAAGACCCCTACGTCGAAGTATTCTGAGTCAGCTTTCCAACGGCGCTAACCTCGTCGTATTCCGACGACGGGGCTGATCGCAGCAGCAGTTTTCTCCGAGTCGCGCGCCTGCAAACAGAATTTCAGATTCGTGGCCGAGTTCCCGCGAGCGTCGTCCGAGGGCCGCCCGGCGTCCGGGTCGTTCCAGCAGCTCGCCATCCCAGGGGAACGCTTTCCAGGTGTCTCCACAGCAGAGGAGTCATCAGGCCCCACACGACCCCTCCGGTCAATACGTGGGCCCCCACTAGCACGAGTACGCGTGAAGCCGAAGCATTGCCCGAAACCGCCCGTCAACCCGAACTTGGTCCTCCCGGGCCCACTTGTGTCGCCCTTTACCTCCCTGCGTGGAGTGGGCTTATTTGTACTGCTGTAAACATAATGTACTAAGTTCCCGGGAGTACGAGCTTCGGCCGGGTGCCATCTTCGCCACGCCGAGAGCGTGGAGGTATCGCCTTCACCCTTACACTTGGCATTAGCTTAATTCTTTATATGCTTTATATGCCGCTGCTAGAGAGCATGTGTAGGGATACCTAGCTCGCCTTCAATTTATAATATCACTGCTGCGAGAGAGAGCGAAGCCGTCCCGTGACCCGATCCGGGCGCAAAGAGAGCCGACCACCCTAGCTCATTGCCGGTTTCTCAACCGCGCACATCCGACGCTTCCCTCGTTAAGGGACGATCGCGAGCTTGTCGTGTCCGTGGTCCCGTCCCGCATCAACGAGGAGGCGGTGGAGTGCTTCCTTTCATCCTCGGCCTACCTGGATGAATTAAATGTGGCGTCCCTTGAGGTCTATGGTCCTGCTCTGGACAGGGGATTTTAGGAAGGTTAGATGGCTGCCCTTGAGGCAGCAGTCGAGAGTCTGGACGTGCCAGTGCCTCCCTTGCACCCTCCATTGATGCCGTTCGGCCCTGAGGCCAATGATGACGAGGAGGAACTTAGCAAGGAGGAATCGGGTGTTAAGGAGCAGTCGGGAGAGTCGAGCACCGGGTGGTAAACAGGTGAGAGATGACCTGTCGCCTCTTGAGGTTGCTGTCGGGGGTGACCAAGGACCATGTGATGCTACTGTCGAGGTGAGTTGTAGATCGATGCTCGCCAATCCTTCTTTTTTCCCTTTTTGTCTTTCTCTTGTTGTACTTTTCCTCTTCCTGGGGTGGGCGTCCCCTTTCCTTGGATACTTTTTTGTTTCAAATGAAGACTTTCTTTTTCTTTGCAACTTTTGGAGCCTCTAGCACCAGCCACATATCTTGCTTTCCCTTTTTGCATTAAGATTTTTTGGGGATACAGAGTAGCATCTCGTGAGTTGTTCTGAGAGGGTGCAATCTTCGGGATCCGCTGCTTCGGCTTCGGTGAGGTCAAAGAGGCGATGAACTGCCTTCTTCTTAGAGACTTTGCTCTTCTTCTATAAATAGCGCCCCTCGATGAACCCTAAGGCCATCTTGGGTTCACTAAGTCGTTGAGAAGAAGCTTAACAGAATGTCATCAGAGAAGTCTGGGGCCTTGTCCGTTTAAGAGTCTAGCTCCTCCTCCCGCGGGGCTCCGCCTAAACGCCTTTGCTTCCGGAAGGAAGTCTTGCTAGCACCGGAGTTGGTGGTGGGGGAGAGCAGTAGCGACGGCACCTACAAACGGGTGAATCTTGATGGATGGCGGGAGGCCCTGCAGAAGGTCAATCGCCTCTACAGTAATAAGGGGTTTTGAGTGTTCTCCCTAATAGATTCCATCCCAAGGAGGATGAGTAACTACTTTGTACTCGCCTCTTGCATCCATAAATAAAATTCTCTTTCTCTCACCATCTTTCTTCTATTTTGCAGTGTTTGCTTGCTTTTGAATGGCCCCTTTCTTTCTCTGATTTGTACATGAATAGCGAGGTGTTCCCCGCCACTAGTAAGGGAACCAAGGCGCCTTTTGCATATAAATTGTAGGGCTCTCGTCCGCATATTTTCCTATCTCCCCTTCCCTATGTGATGGCTCCAAGTTTCCCCAAGTCTGGATGACCAGGTACTGGGCTGGCTGCGACGCTGCTATGGCCATGGTTTGTCCCAAGAGTATTGCAGCTTGTACTATGAATGAAAGTGGGGATCTTGTATCCTTGTCTGGATTGTATGTGTTTTTTTGCATGCGGTCTTGGTGTGTAGCAAAATTACAAGAGCGAATGAATTTTACCTTTGATGCGCACGCGCATGGGAAGCTAAGGCTCTCGTTTGCCTTGATCCATTTGTGGGAGAGAGCGTACGTCTTCTATGAGATTATTGCTGGCTACCCTTGATAACTTGATCTCTGCCATTATTTCACAGGGAGCCCGAATGCTCGCCTCTTGAGGCTCGTAAGCCACTACGTTTTTTGAGGGACTGGTGCTCGCCTCTTGGGGGCTTGTAAGCTACCATAGTTTCCGAGGGAGCGGCGCTCGCCTCTTGGGGGCTTGTAAGCCACTATAGTTTCCGAGGGAGCGATGCTCACCTCTTCGGTGCTCGTAAGCTACCATAGTTTTCAAGGGATTGGTGCTCGTCTCTTGGGGGCTCGTAAGCCACCATAGTTTCTAAAGGAGCGATGCTCGCCTCTTGGGAGCTCATAAGCTACCATAGTTTCTGAGAGAACGGTGCTCGCCTCTTGGAGGCTCGTAAGACACCATATTTGAGCTTCCGCTAGCAACACTTTCTTCAACTGAGGATAAAAAGACTTCTTTTATTGGTAAAAAATACTGAGGTTTATAGAATTCCAAGTTCTGGGTATCTCTCGCCACCCCAGTGTTGCTAGCTTGTACGGTCCTTTGCCGAGCACTACCACCACCTTGTATGGACCTTCCCAATTTGGAGCAAGCTTTTCCATGGCTGCCCTAGGGTCTGTGACGCTAGCTCATCATAGAACTAGGTCTTCGGGGGGGAAGTGGCGTTCCTTGACGTGAGTATTGTAGTATTGGGCCAGCTTCTGTTGGTAGGCTACGAGTCTCATCTGTGCATGCTCTCTATCTTCCTCGAGCAGGTCCAGATTCTCTCATTTCGCCTGGTTGTTTCTGGCCTCATCAAAATGTCCAACCCGTAGCGAGGGGTTAGATATTTTGACTGGTATGACACCTCTACTCCGTACGTCACGTGGAAGGGGGTTTCGCCCATGATTGCCCTAGCCGTAGTCCGGTGTGCCCATAAGATGCTTAGGATGGAGTCCACCCACGAGTTGCCAGCTTGTTCTAGATAGGTCTTGATGCCATGGAGAAGTGTCCCGTTGCATTCTCCACTAACCCATTAGCGTAGGGATGGCCCACTGATGTGTAGTGATTCCAGATCCCTAGTTCTGAGTACTTTGAGATATTCTAACCAACACCTTTGTCTCATATTCAATTCATTTTTGGAGAATAAATATTTCAAGCTCTTGTGGTCATAGTACAGCGTGAATTTTTCTCTATAGAGATAGTGTCTCCATATCTTCAAATCAAATACTACCACGGCCAACTCGAGGTCGTGCACTGGGTAGTTCTCTGCATGCTTCTTAAGTTGTTGTGAAGAGTAAGCAATAACCCTCCCTTGTTGCATTAACACAGATCCGATGTCAATACCAAAAACATTGATATATATCTCAAATTTCTCTCCCTCGACGGGCAGTGCTAAGACTGGGGCAGTTGTCAAATGATCTTTCAAAGCTTGGAAACTTCCTCACAATCCTCATTCCACTCGTAGGGTATCTCCTTGTGGGTCAGCCTAGTAAGAGGAACAACAATCTTGGAGAAATCCTTTATGAAAAATCGATGTAACCAGCTAGACTAAAGAAACTTCATATCTCAGTTGCATTTGTTGGCCTTTCCAAATTCTTAACAGTCTCGACCTTCGATGGATCTATAGAAATTCCATTCTTCGAAATCACATGCCCTAAGAAAGATGCCTCCTTGAGCCAGAAATCCCATTTGCTAAACTTTGCATAAAGTTGATTCTTCCTCAATATTCCTCAAATGTTTTTCATGATCTTCCTCATTCTTTGAATAAATTAATATATCATCAATAAAGACCGCAACAAATTGGTATAGATGAGACCTAAAAATGCTATTCATCAACAGCATAAAGGCTACAGGGATATTCATTAGTCCAAAAGGCATAACAATAAATTCATAATGCCCGTGCCTGTTTCAAAATATCATTTTATGAATATCTCCATCCTTGATCCTCAGGTGATATCCTGACCTGAGGTCAATCTTCAAAAAATATTTAGTCCAAGATATTTGATTGAATAATTCATCAATCTATGGCAGTGGATATTTGTTCTTGATAGTGAGGTGGCTCAACCGCCAATAATCAATTCAGAGTCTCATCGATCCATCCTTTTTCTTCACAAAGAGCACGGGTGCTCCCCACGGGGAAGTTCTCGGCCTAATAAAGCCCCTTTTTGGTACTTGGGGTGCATGACTTTTGGAGTGGATAAATTAAACATGGCGATTTACGTGTGATCATGTCGATGATTACTGCTTGACTAAAAAATGTTGATGATTACTAGATTGTTATAAGCCATTTATGGTGACTGAATGTATGCGATGGTAAAAATATGCTGAAGGAGCGGAGTTGCATAACATGATTATAAACTATAGAAAGCAAAGAGACATGCATGCCTCTTCTCTAATAAAAATGGAATTAAGAGATGGCAACGATTTCTTCTTATTTTACGGGAAAAGGGACAACTTCAATTTTCTATTGCTATTATAGGAGATAGATTTTCTACCCTTCTCCGGCAGAAATAGAAGATGGTTTAGTGGTGTATGTAGACATCTGAGATCTAACCATAGTGCAGCCACATTATCAATGGCTAACTCGATCATCTGAATAACAAAAGAAGAGAGTTTCATACCAAATACGTGATATGGCCATGATTTAGCAATACTCATCGCCTTTTTTAGCTAAGCCAATTAAGATATCTGGAGATTTTTGTATCTAAATATATAGCCGACATTATTCTCTCTCCCAAGGCACTCCTCGGAGTAATGACCTTACGACACGGTTATTATGGATCTCATTAGTAAGATAGACCAATGTTTCCAATTCACAGTTGAACAAAGTACGTACGGTAAGAAATAATCTTAAAATCAATGACTAATATATATATATATATATATATATATATATATATATATATATATATATATATATATATATATATATAGCATTTCCCCTCCAAGAATATCGATTGCTGAAGACCATTAATTGTGTGTACTCTTTGTACAAAAGAATTGAAGGAAAAAAAAGAGGTCGCTCTCACTTGTCAAATGGGACCCTCAATTGAAGACTAGTTAAGGGGCAGACAATGCATGTTACAATGATTGGAAAGGGGTGGAACAACAAACAAAATCATGTTGAGGGTAGAGTATCATATCTACTCCCTATATCTATATATAGAGGGAGGTCGATGCCAAGTAGCTAGGTACAGGGAGGGGGGATTTGGGTGCCGCTATATATAGCGTTCACGTTTGCACACTGGGCCATGGGGTGAATTCCGCCCGGATGATCCAAGCGAATATTGTGGAGACGGACGTTTGAGCATGGTATCCCTCTACTACAGTTGAGGATCACAGTGGTGGGAGTGGAGGTCGTACCCCTGATGTTCTTGAAGAAAACGTCGCTGATCTTGACGCGGGAAGGTACCTGCATGCACATATTATATATATATATATATTGATCCCATTCCCACGCGCGGGTAGGCCGATCAAGTTGTCAGTCAAGTATTTAAGTACTGCATGCATGCATGCATGCATGCATGAATTCTGGCAAAATTAAAGTGTACGTCTCTCTCTCTCTCTCTGAATTTGATTCAAATGGGTACATACACACTTCATTCATTAATCTATTACTCACCGCATTGGGACAAGAGGCATAAGGGCAGTAGGTCTGGTCGATGATGATGGGATTGGCCATATTGTTCATGACGATGTTCTCAAATGAGATGCTGGAAACCACGGTGCGTCCGGGAGAGTTCGCCCACGTCTTGATCCGAATCCCGTTGGCGGTTCCTGAGATGGTGTTGTCCCGAACAATCAGCCCACGCGCATCCTTCTCGTGCGAATACTTACCCAAGCTTCCCTCACTGCATGCATGCATGCGTACGGCCGGAGTTGGGTCAGCAAAAATTAACCGTGTAATTAACAATGTAAACCAAAAAAAGTGCTATATATTTGATCAATCGACGGATGTATATGTGCATGTCAAGTAAGAATGATTGGTACGCAGCTAGAAAAGTGATTAACCATGCAACTGATGCCATGTCCTTGCCCACATTGGACGCCACTGATTAGGACTTGTGAGTTACCGTGCCCAATGGAAATGCAGTCATCCCCCGTCGCTATGGATGCCTACTGGATGGTCACGTCAGTGCTCTGGTTGACGTGGATCCTGTCCGTGTTGGGGCTGTCAGTAGGTGCTGAGATCTTTATACCATTGCCTTTGAAGTTCCTGCAGCCCACCAGTGGGATGTGGAAGAATTTGCTATTCAATGACATTATGCCCCTCACGACTGTGTTGGTCATGGTCGTGAACTTGATCGACTAAGGACCAAATTAATTAAGAAAACAGCTCAACTCTATCAATTATTCAGCTCTTCTTCATGAAGCTAAATACAAAACGCGTGCACCATATGCACCGATGGCTACAAAGCTCGATTAGAGACTCAATTAACCCACCATGAGAAGAAGTTTACAATTCCAGTTCTTTGGGCAGGTGTTGTGAGGCCAAGCGGTAGATCCCTGGCCATCAAATGTCCCTCTATTCAGCTTCAAGCGATCCACCATGCAAAATTCCACCCAAGCATCTCCATACGCACCTAAATTAGTTGTTGCCTTGAGGGTACCCTGCATATAGATGAGATGACAGGTTGCCTTCAGGTTTTACCAAAGAATATATGTTAGTGCATGTAAAACTACTACAAACTTGCCTTCAGGTAGACTGTGATGGATGAAGCTTCTTTGCATGGGCCCACGAAGGTGACGGGGCCAATGACGTAAGTTCCTTGGGGCACCGAAAGCTTAACATTCCCCACTGAGTTGCATGCTACTTTCCATGTGGCCGTGAATGCCTACACGATTAAAAATTCAAGGGGAGCTGGTGATTGCTATATATATATATATATATATATATATATATATATATATATATATATATACTAGTTTATCTAAAAGTAGAATCTCCACACATATGGCAACCCCTTCCTAGCTAATCTCTCACCATATATATCATTCAGCAAAAAAGAAGAACGATATTCGAGTAGAGAAACATGGATATGTTGGCGTCAGTAAACGCAGGAAGCCATGCACACATCACGGCTGCAAATTTATGTTAACCATAAGCATCGTCATTGCGAGCAGCGGCATCAGTAGATGCGTACAGAAAATTAACCATACACATCATGACTACAAACAAAATGTTATCCAGCCTTAATGTGTTTTTAAGCCATGTTTGACATTATTAAAGGGAGTAAAAATGTATCACGGAGAGAGAGAGAGAGAGAGAGAGAGAGAGAGAGAGAGAGAGAGAGAGAGAGAGAGAGAGAGTATCATCTAATGAATATCACAGCAACATCACATCTTGGCTCTTCCTTCTTGTGAACAGAGCCCGTTATTTTAATTGAAGTAGTACCCTTTAGTCAATCTAACGCCGGCTGCACCAAAGGAAGCAAAGGAGAAAGGGAGAAAATTAAGATCATTAAGGGCCAATCACTAACCTTGGTGTCATCTGTCTTCCCATTTCCTGCAGCACCGAAGCTCTTCACGTCAAAGTTACCGTTAGAGCTCCCTTGCCCCTCTCCCTCCACGACGCCGACGTTATGGTGCCACAGTATGGCCACCAATGTCAAGCACGGTAAGATCATCTCGGACCTCATCATCTTTCCTCTTGTTCTTATTGTTAAAATATAGCAAACTAGCTAGAAGTACGACTCTAGGTATTCCTTCGTTAAATAATCAAGTCACTAAAAGACAAAGATTGACACAAAGCACAAGAAAGAAAGATGTAGAATGACTGTTCTACTATATAATACGTTGGATCCATCTTACAAGAGAGGGGGGCCCTTATATAATCTTTTACATGCTTAAAATAGAAGGAAAATAAATATAAAATAAATAAACATGGGTGGTAGGAAAGCAAGATCCCTTTTTCACCGTACACACAATTACATGGGAATAATTTACATGCTTAAAATAGAAAGAAAATAAATATGAAATAAACAAACATGGTTGGTAGGAAAGCAAACTTTTGCACCGTACACACAATTGTATGGGAATAGGTCAGCTTGGTATTTCTGCGCGCTTAATACCGTGGTCGTCGACACTAACTACCCTCTCTGTCTGTGGACTCTCTTTCTGTACCTCACACCTCTCTCTCTGCCAGGTATTTCTGCATGCTTCTCTCTCCATCCGCCACCCTGTCCCATGTAAAACCTTAACTTCCGCCTCCGTCGAGCTCCTCGAAGGTGTCTATGCGTGTGTGGTGATCCATGACTGCCAGCATCTCGATAGGGCTAGGGTTTTTGCCTATCTGTCAGCGTTCGGGCCGCGCTGTGTAGCTCCTATTTTGTTGGGAGATGGCCACCGCCGATCCGTTCGACATACTTTGGGATGATGACAATGACGATCCATCGCAGCTGATCGCGGCGGCGTAGCAGCCGAAGGTCGCTGCCAAGAAGCCGGCTTCAGGGGTTTCGGCAGCGGCAGCAGGGGGGAGCTCCTCTCGAAGCCGGTTCCAGCCGCCTAAATTGGTGAGTCCCCTTCTGGAACTGGTACTTCGGGGTTGATTCCGAGGGGGGGAGGGAAGTTGGTGGGCTATGCTGAGGCATAATGGCTGGACTCCGATTCTAGCTCTGCCTCATGTTATGTTATTTTGTTATTTCTCTAGATTTTTGTTGATCCCTCTGCGACTTTGATGGCTTGTGTAGATGAAAGGGGGGAAGCCTATTTAACTTGCTAGGTGTTCTTTCATCTTGTGGTTTATCTAATTTTTTTGGCTCTTTTTGATTTGAATCTTTTTTTGGTCACATCATAACGAAGTTGAAATCCTTTTGGGATATGCTTGCACTAGGTACAGTTAGCTACTTCTTATCATTTGAAAGAGGCTATCTGTAGATTTTTTTAGTATTTTAATTCATTTTCCTTCTCTTTTCCTTGCATTGAGGGATGCCAGGAGCGCCACGGCACGAGTACGAGGTGGTGGCCGAGGTTGTCCAGGGCGTGGTAGGGGCCGTGGCGGTGCCCCCGGTCGGAACAGAGAATATGTTAATGGAAATGTGAATGGGTTCTCGGGAACATATGGTGGCGGCACTGGAGCCGGGGGAGAGGAAGGTGACATGGAGATGCTCCTAGAGAGGGAGTGTGCATACTATGGAGGGCCACGCCAGGCTTACTGTGGCGGCTGCCGGGAATGGAGAGGTTGGAGAGGATTCTAAAAGGCCGCCAAGGAGGTTGTTTAAATGCTGTAGTGCCAGGGACGTGGGCATGAGCTCAAGCGCATGAGTTTTGTACGTGGCAATTGGGGTACCCCAAATGAAGATGTGCTTGCAGAGTTGAGTTTACCCCCCTTCATTGTCATATGTTTTTTCTCATTATATTTTGTTCAGAGAGTTACAGTTGCTGTTAATTTTTGTTGTGGTGTAGGGAAACTGAAGAAATTGTGAACCCTTAGGGAAGTCCTTGACTAGTGAGAAGCAACCTGACATGGAAGATGTGCCATCATCTGAGGCAAGCAAAGAAAACAACGGCAGTGCTCCCAACGAGAATGAAGAGAGAGAACCAGAAGATAAGGTAATCTTCAAACAGGTTGAGAACATTGTTCTCTGATATCGAGGATTCTCGGGCAAAGGTTAATAGTAATGTACTTGTGCATCCATGTGACTTGTGAGTGATGGCTTTATATACTATTTTTTAAATTGGATTTTGCCATACAGTCACCAATGCAGAGAGCATTGATCCATTTGTCTTTATTATGTTGTTTCACATGTGAATCCGGATGCAATTTTTTTTCCCTTTGGTCTAGTTAAATAAGTTTAGTCTTTTGAATGATGCAAAATTAACGTGAAACTGCCTGTCGATTATAAATTTGAAGGCCATGAAGTATGTTTTCACATATTGGTTGATTTATGTTTGTAAGTTTCTTTTGAAGGAAGTAATAATGTTTAATTACACTCAATCAGTTCTCTTTTTGTATCTGTCATATGTTACTATAGTTGGTGAACTTGCTGGTTTGCGGTAGCCTCACATATCTACTAATAAAAGTTTTCATGGCTTGTTTTACAACACTGGTGTAAGATTTGTTATGATCGATGCCAATATAATTATAAATGTCTTGGTGGGGAATTTGAAACCCTTCATTCATCTATCATCTCACCCTGGAAATTTATTTTCTTGCATGATTTAGAACATTGTGACTGCAAGGTTTGGCTAGTCAATTGCCTAAACCAAGTTGCTCTAGTGAGTGCCATGTCAAATCGATATGGTTTAGTTCCTCAAAAAGTTTTCTAATTTGTGTTTGCTATAAATATAGCTATTCTACCCACATCCAACCTTTGAACAAAAATCTAGTTAAGGTACTAATTACTATTGTTACTCAAAATCAATCAGTGAAGAAAGAAAATTTTCTTTCACGTGGGGTCTCGATCACATCTGACCACATCCGAATCCTAGTGCATAGTTGTGACTGTTCTTTCTGCAGCATCTCTAATTTGGTACATGTAAAATATATTCTTTACTGTCTCTTTTTGGCACAAATTATTTTCTTGTCTCAGTGCATTTTTTTTTGCACGTGAAGATACACTTGAAAGAACAATATGAAAGAATTTCGATGAAAATTATATACAACTCTTTTTTTGTGAGCATAGATGTTATTGAATAATTGATTTCATTTTTATTCTAGCTATCATGTTGTAGTATATTTTATTCTCTACAAATATGCTGGCCTGTGATGTTGTGTAATTTATAATTGTGTATTGTTGGGTCCCACGATCAAAGACACCCAAGAGGGGGTGAATTGGGTGATTACAAATTTTAAGGAAACTCTTTCCCTTTTAACAAGTGTATTGAAACAACAATTAAAATATCAAATCTGTTGAATAGCAAGTTAGATAACAGCTTACACTAACCCCCACACTAGACGACAAGACGAATGCTGCGTGGTGGATAAAATTCCTTACAACAAGATTAATGAAGTTAATTAAGCCAAGAAACAGATTCTCTCAATCTCACCGTTCCCACACGATCATATAAAAGGATTCAACAATCACACCAAGCCAACGCACAAAGCAAACCACAATACACAGGGATTTTAAGGTGGTTCGGGACCTCGACAGGCTCCCTACATCCACCCCTCACCAAACTAGGTGAGGCTTCACTCGAGGATAAATCCCCAAACGGAGACGACGCTCCGACCACACACGCAGGACGATGCCTGCACACACACACGGGGACGAGCCCCAGTACACATACACACACGAAGACGATGTCTCCAACACGATCCGACAACTGGATCCACCAACACACACACACGCTGCCACAAGTGCAGCAAACCACACACTAAGAACGATGAGACACACACACACATAGATCTAGTAAGATCCACGCACCCACACATGAATCAAATGAGATACACACACATGACCACGGATCCAGATGATCCACACACACACAAATGCTTAGAGTTTATGAGAAATACAAATATAACATTCAAAGCATGATGACAGTGAGGCTTAGTTTTGAAATCCTCTGATTTGGCTTCTCTTTGAATGTATGCTGCTGATTTAGAATGTAGCTTCAATCTTCACTTAATCGAAGCTTCTATCTGTGCTTGCTTGGCTCTTCTTCTTTCTAGTTTGCTTGGCTTTCTCTTCTTGGGAGGAGGTTGGTTTTAGATCTTCCTTGAATCACCTTAGATATAGATGAACTATCTTTGCTTAAATGACGTGATGGCTTGATTCCTCACGTAGCTTCCAGTTGGAGATCGATTGGAGACTTGTATGCTACTGTGGACGCACTTTTTATTGAAGATCGTTGTTTATTCGTTTGTTGGGTTTATTAAGTGCGTGGGCGTGCTAGTCACAAAGTGACGATTTATTCGGGCTTCATGAAAGCCCATGGTGCGCTCGATCTGACTAATCAGACAATTGTGTAGTTCGTGTCGGGACAGAGAACTTGCCGTACCATGAAGGCATCGACGTTAATTACATCCCCTCGGAGAGGGGAAAACCCTTGATTGATTGCAAGGAAAAGGGACCCGTTTGCCAGGAAATTAATGCATAGAAAAACTATTAAGAAATTCTGAAGTCCTCGCACGAGGGTGTGAAGAAAGTATCTGAGCATATGTCAGTCATGTGTTGACCATTTTAATGTTCGGACAAATGTCCAGCTTGAGAATAGCGTAATCATTGCGGGAAAGTCGGAACATGTGTACGTCGGGATCTGATAGATTTATTGTTCAAAGGAATAGAAAATGTCAAGTTAAATCCCCGGTTAGAGTGGTCGGAAACTGAGAAGTTTGTCGGCCCGATGCAAGATCAAACTGCGACCATACTGCGGTGGGCCCCCCGCGATCAAAGTCGGGCTCCCGTGGGCATCGTCAATGTTCCCGGCGCCAAGGGGGCAACGGGAAAGCGTCCCGGGACTAGATTCCGAAACGAAGACATGTGCAGAGATAGATGGCTATAGGCCTAGGATGTGGGTCAGGCAATGACCATGGTTGGGGAGAACCTGAGATCCAAACGCGACTCACGAAGGTCTTATTGATATTCCCATGCAAAGGGTCCTGGGATGACGAGAGCCTTCTCGTTCCATTCAGATTTTTTCGGTCATACACGGACCATTTTATGTTTGGACAAAGATCCTTATAGAAAATAAGACGGTGACGGGAGCGAATCCGTGCAAATGTCTGCCATGAGTACGACAAGTTTAATGCAAGCGCGGGATTAGATCCCAGTATATATGTCGGTCGCTAACGGACCATTCATCTTTCGAACGAGTGTCTGCATTTGAAGCGTCAAAGACAACAACAAAATCACACGGATGTCTGCCGTAAGTATGACAAGTTTAATGTGGGTGCAGGATTAGATCCCGGCATATATGTCGGCCACTAACGGACCACTAATTATTCGGACGGAAGTCTGTATTAGTAGCATCGAGGATGACAATAAGACCGTACGAATGTCTGCCATAGGTACGGCAAGTTTAATGTAGGTGCGGGATCGGATCCCGATAAAGATGGGTCGAGCTAACAAACTATCGGCCCGGGATAAGATCGGATGATGGTCACGCTCGGGTGAAGGAGTTCTTTTCTATTAGCATTAAACTTCTTTTTCCTTTTTATTTGGTTAACTCTTCTTTACGAAATCATGTCGGATCAAGGGGAAGTCTGGGGGCGTTCCGGAATAGAGGGCGTCGGATTAGCAGGATGCCAAGGGCAAGGAGGGCGCGCCGTTATTGGCCGCGCCGGAATAGGATGTATAACAGGATGAACCAATAGCAGCGGGAAGCGATGCTCGGAACGTGGCAGTTAACAGTCATGATAACAAGAGCGTAAGATAAATAACCACAATTAAATACAAGAAGGCCATACACACATATTGAAAATACGAGCTCTTATTAATATTCAAAAGTATAATTTTGACCCACTCTTACAATATTAGATTCAAATTAAAGGAGGAAAAAACAGCAAGAAATAACCAGACTCACGACACTAGCTAGACTCAAGAAGATAAAAAGACAGACTCCAAATTCTAGGTTCCAGGTTCACTTGATCACACTGATCTGATTCCCATTTGCAACGTACCGATAACCGCGTTACCTGAAAAGGATTGGAAGTGGGGGTGAGCAAGAAACTCCTTAGGAATTATACTATATCATCAGGCATAGTTTAAGTGATTAACAAGTTAATTACAGTTTTCATATGCCATGCTAATAGAAGAATAAATGACGATATAATGAATCGTAATAAACAGATCTTGCAAGGTCAAGAAATATATGATGCCAAGAATTAACAAGATAACAAGTACAAGAATTTACAACAGGAGATAGTAATAAAGAATTAGCCAACAAGCAAGTATTTTAAACATCATTCAAGCACGATCAAGTAACAAGTAACAAGAGATTTTATGTCATAGACGTTACACAAGTCATGCATTTCGGTGCAATGCCTCACCATGTCATTATAACATCCCATGGGCTCACTAATTTTTCGGGCGCTCTCCCCAGGACTAGACCGGTCCCCTATGATGCGTTGGCATTGATTTATTTGATCCAAGATCCCACGTTGTCTAGACATTCAGTCAAGTTAATGGCCAATTTAATCAGAGGAATTACTGCCAGAAGTTCAAGATTTAAAGGACTAACCTTGTCCTTGGATTCAAGAGCACAAACACGGTAAAACTCATCTCCTAGAGATGTGCGGTCGTACAGAAACCGCGCAAAGGGTATGTACGGCTAACACCGGGCCGTGCATACAGAAACTGGGCTAAAACTCAACCCACGAGGTCAAGAAAGAACGGTTGACAGTGGGCCGCTCTAAGGTATGAATGGTGCATTATGGGCCGCTCATGTTCAGAAGACATTAAGACCCACGATAAGATATACGGACCATACTGGGCCATATTACAGATATGCGGTCATTAACGGGCCGCCGAAGAGGATATGCGGTCAACTACTAGCCGCGCATGCCTCTCGTCGTCCAAATTTATCCAAGACTTAAACCAGTGGTTAAACACGTAAAAGGATGTTTTTGGTAGTTCATTAGGTTCATAACAGGGATATAACAAGGTTCCAAGATGATGGTAAAACCGCCGGATAGAGTTTCCGGGGGTAAAACCAATACTAGCACACTAATCGGCTAACAACTTGTTAGAAGTCGGTAAGTTGGTCACGCTATTTACTGTAGTACAGCAGCTAACCAGCAAGCTAATAATCATTTTAATCCTAATTCCATGTCAAATTACCAAGGATTAAGTTTTACATTAAGTCAAAATGCCAAAAAGAATGATTCAAGATGATAGGCTAATGAACAAGATCGCGTAGGATGAACAACATGCAATTAATAGAAATTTAGTTACATAATTAACCACTAATCATGTGAGTTTCTAATTTATTAATTACCATTTAGGATATGAAAATGAATCAATTAGAACATGTATTAAGTCATTTACAGCATAGATAAACGGTTGGTAACAGACCTTATATCTCTAGGCTTAACAGGGGGCTGAACGGGGTCATGCAGTACACTGGGAGTTGGGCGGCTCTCACTGGGCCGCCCAAGGGTTGGGCGGCTCTGTCTAGGCTGCCCAAGGGTGTTGGGCGGTTCTTTCATGACCGCCCATCCCCCTGGATGTGTTGTTGTTCTGGGACCGTCCAAGTTATGTGGTCCGTTCTGGACCTTATATCTAGATATGTGGTTAGTTTGGAACCGTTCATCCTGGGATGTGTGGTTCCTGAGAAACCGTTTATCTAAGGCTGTACCAGAGTCAAAATTGGTCAAAGTATCGGCTTGAGTTGTGCGGTCTATCGTGAGACCGTCCATCTTTGGGTCGTCTCCGGTCATCCCTTACACGTCCGATGAACGCCAGGAAGTTGGGGGTTTGCTAGGGTTAAACTAAAACACTAATAACTAATGGAAACGGACTCCAAATAAGGGGCTTTTGGTACCGTTGGAAAGCTAATGAAGAATACTATCTAACAGTAAGGTCAATTTCATAATATCTTTCTGAAATCACGATTTATCAAAGCAAGAACATGGGAAACCCTAATTTTGACATGCTGTTACTAAATCATAAAATTCTCACAATATATAAAACAAAATTTAGGGCTTCTTATATCAAAAGAAAGCTACTTCGATGCTGGTTCCAACTATATATAGTATGTTATATGGGGATCAGGATTAGTAACTCGAAATCAGAACTTAACTTGGAAGAACACATCAAAAGCTAGGTCTAGACATGCTGTTACTCCAAACAATAATTCTCTAAACATGCTCAATAGAATTTAGGGCTTTTATAATCAATGGAAAGAGCACAAAAAACTCTACAAGTTGCATGGATCAATTTCAGATTCACAGTCTAAAATCACTACTGAAATCAAAGGGGAACAGGTTCTGCCCTAATTCTGACATGCTTCTACTAAACCATTAAATTCGCACAGAATACCTAATAGAATTTAGGGCTTCATATACCAAAAGAAAGAGGACTAGATGCTGAACATTTTGATATATTATTTGTGGTTTGAGCCTGAGAGAACCTACCTCAATCAGAGAAGAAAGGAAGAAGAAAGGAAGGAGAACGAACGCCGACACGTCACCACTAAACTCCTGAGATCTCTCTAGATCTGAAACCTCTACGAACACCATAGCTACCAAAATAAAATAGACATGAAGAGCTTTCTTTCTATAGCTCACACACCTTATGGAGCCTTCGGAGCTGGGAGAAATCGACAACGCAAGGTGAGTGTTTGAAAACGGCGCCGCCAAGGTTGACTTCAACAAAACTCGGCTGCCACCACATGCTAGGGTTTGGGTTTCACTCGATTGATAGAGAGCTATTGATCCTTAGATCGTGGCCTTCCATTTTTCACCGATTTGAGGTCATTTGGTTGAGTATTAAGCTCTAATTTTATGGTTTAATCAAAGGTTAGGTAAGGGTCAAAAAGTGTGCACTTTTAGGCTTAATCACTAATTAGATCTAACCACGGATTTTTAATGAGTCGACCACAGAAGACAAACTTGTTAAATAAATGGTCCTTTACCCAATTAGCATTTTTCTAGATTTTATAAGGTAGTCGAAATTTCACTAGTCTAATTACTAAGGAATTAAATATTAAATTTTGAAATTCATTTATCTCAATTAAAAATTTATTTATTTCAATTAAATTTTAGATTTTTAAAACTGGGGTATTACAGGGAGATGGGAAATGGCGCGCCGGTCTTAGTGGCGCCGTATTAAGGTGTAAAAGGGGGCATTTCCTTCAAATGGGCACGCCGGGTAAGTTGTGCACAAGGGGGATGCGCCGCTTTAACAACCAACCAAGGAATAAAGAGGAAAGGGGTGCGCCGGTCTTAGTGGCGTCATTTTAAGTGCATATCGTGCCGGTTTAAGCACCGAATGGATTCTTTTCAAAGTCGAGGCCGTTTATATGAATGTTGGCATTCCCGAAATGTTCAGGTTGCGATGTATGGCCTCTGTAATATTCCGTTCGCAGCCTCCAGGACTCGGTCCCAGACTTTGCGTGACTTCCGATGTATGCTGAGACTGTGCCGAAATTCCCGGCTCTTCTTTGATTCAGCTCTCGACGTGGTTGACTGTAGAGTTGTTGCCGTGTCTTCCATCTGGGGGGGCTCCCTCATCTGCTAGCTGACCACCAAGCGAGTCCTCGTCTTGATCGGGTGAGGTATAATGTTTATTCGGCATTTTCATCTTTGGCTTACTCTCGAGTGTCGAGACGTGCATGCCGTATGATCATCATTGATATTTTTCGACGTCCACAAATGCCCCCCACTCGCGGGTGGCGCAAGCGAGGGTTGAGTGCGCGGGGCTCGCGAGTGTAGAGTTCTTTGAGAAGATATCTGTTCTTCCGGGCTAGTGGGATATCAGTCTGGTGCTAATTCGCGGGAGAGCGCTCACTCCTTCAGCGAAGGGATGAGGGAACCGCTCCACCGCGTGCGCTCGTTGGTCGAGAGTCCTTTTATTCATTGACTCGGACGGGAGGTCCGAGCCGGAGCCAATGTGGTTTCTTTTTGTTCATCGACTTGGACGGAAGGTTCGAGCCGAAGCAAAGGAGGTTTTTTGTTCATCGACTTGGACGAAAGGTCCAAGCCAAAGCAAAGGAGTTCTTTTAGTTCATCGACTTGGATGGAAGGTCCGAGCCGAAGCAAAGGAGTTCTTTTTTGTTCATCGACTTGGACGGAAGGTCCAAGCCGAAGCAAAGGCGTTTTGCTCATCGATTTGAACAGAAGGTCCGAGCTAATGGTTAATTCACTGGTGGGACTTGAGATTGCAGTATTGGGGTGGTTTATTCATTAGCACGGGGTTAGTGCCAAAGCAAGGGTCTTTTTGTTCATGGCTTCAGACGTAAGGTCTGGGCCACTGGTTTGTTCATCGATGCCGACAGGGTGTCGAGGCCCAACCTGGTTTGTTCATTGACACTTCGTCGATGCCGACAGGGTGTCGGAGACCAACATGGTTTATTTGTTGACACGTGGTTAGTGCCAAAGTAAGGGTCTTTTTGTTCATGGAACCAGACGTAAGGTCTGGGCCAGTAGTTTGTTCATCGATGCCGACAGGGTGTCGGAGACCGACGTGGTTTGTTCATTGACACAGGACAAGTGCCAAAGCAAGGGTCTTTTTGTTCATGGCGCCAGACGAAAGGTCCAGGCCACTTGTCTTATGCGTTGATGGGACTTAAAATATTTTGATCTCTAGCGGGACTTGACAAGTCGACATCCCTAAGAGGTTTTGATGATGATTTTTTCCTTCTCTTCTTTTTTTTTTCTTCTCTCTTTTTTGTTTGTTTTTTTTCTTCTCTTTTTTCTTCTCTTATTTTTTTCTTCTTTCTTCTTCTCTTCTTTTTTCCCCTCTCTTCTTTTCTCTTCTCTCTTTTTGAACAACTTTGTATAACTGTCGGCACGGACGTCGATAATGAGACAGCTGTCGGCATGGAAGCCGATAACGGCATAGTTGTCGGCTAAACGCCGATATTTAGATACATGTCGGTCATGGAAGGTGATATTTAGATAGCTGTCGGCACGGAAGCCGATATTGAGATAACTGTCGACACGGAAGCCGATATTGAGATAATTGTCGGCACAGAAGCCGATATCAAGGTAGCTGTCGGCACAAAAGCCGATATTAAGATAGCTGTCGGTCATACAAGCCGATATTGAGATAGCTGTCAACATAAAAGCCGATAATGACATAGCTGTCATTATAAAAGCCGATAATGAGGTAGCTGTCGACGTGGAAGCCGATAATGAGATAGCTGTCGGCATGGAAGCCGATGACGAAATAGCTGTCGGCATGGAAGCCGATAATTAGATAGCTGTCGGTCATACAAGTCGATATTGAGATAGCTGTCAACATAAAAGCCGATAATGAGATAGTTATCGGCATAAAAGCTGATAATGAGGTAGCTGTCGGCGTGGAAGCCGATAATGAGATAGCTGTCGGCATGGAAGCCGATGATGAGGTAGCTGTCGACGTGGAAGCCGATAATGAGATAGCTGTCGGCATGGAAGTTGATAATTAAATAGCTGTTGGCATAAAAGCCCATAATTAGGTAGCTGTCGACATGGAAGCCAATGACGAGATAGCTGTCGGCATGGAAGCCGATAATTAGATAGCTGTCGGCATAAAAGCTGATAATTAGATAGCAGTCGGCATAAAAGCTGATAATTAGATAGTTGTCGGCATGGAAGCCGATGACGAGATAGCTGTCGGCGTGGAAGTCGATAAAATTAGATAGCTGTCGGTACAGAAGCCGATAATTAGATAGCTGTCAGCATAGAAGCCGATATTGAGGTAGCTGTCGGCATGGAAGCCGATGATTAAAGAGATTGTTTTTTTTTTTTTGTTCCTTTCTTGTTTGTTGTGTGTTTGTTCTTTTTATTTGTTTCTTTTTGTTAGTTTCCTTTTGTTTGTGCTTTTCGTTTGTTTGTTATTTTTATTTGTTTATTGTTTTTTTTGGTTTGTGTTTATTACTTGTTTGTTTATTTGTTTGTTTGTCTGTTCCTTTATTTATTTATTTCTGTTGTTTGTTTCTTCTTTTGTTTGCTTATTTTTTTTTGTTTGTTTGTTTGTTCTCTTGTTTGTTTGTTTCTTGTTTGTTTGTGTTTATTGTTTGTTGGTTTATTTGGTTGTTGGTTTATTCTTTTGTTTGTTTGTTTGTTTGTCCCTTTTGTTTGTTTGCTTCTTTTCTGTCTGTTGTTTGTTTGTTCTTCTTTCCTTTTTTGTTATTTGTTTGTTCTTCTTTTTTTTGTTATTTGTTTGTTTGTTTTGTTTGTTTTGTTTATTTGTTTGTTTCTTTGTTTGTGTTTTTGTTCATTTATCTGTTTCTTTGTGTTTTTAAGCACGCAAGCATTCGCTAACATCAAGCATCAAATAGCTACATAGTATGTCCCCTATATCGAGGGTAGGGTAGGGATAAAGCCCCGAATTCGCAGACCACGTGCGGCTCACTAGTCATAACTAAAAGAGCTGTGCATTCGCCGAAAAGGCATCGCATCGCCTCTATGTATAGTTTAAATCACGATTTCCACCCAAAATAAATGTTCCGTGGTGTGAGAGTGCAGGCATGTGAGCCGTGGAGGGATGTGCAGACGTTCTAAGCAACACTAGAGGATTGTTCTACCGCCTACGTGTACATTTCAGGCTTTCAACTTTCGGTAGCTTCGCACAGCCCCCCCTTATTTATTTTGGACTTCCAGACTTCACCGTTCGGCGCGAGTTTCCTCATTTGTTTAAGTGGGGATTCCTGGCTACTAGGATTCATCCTTGGCTGTAATTTGCTTCACCATTTTTACACGAGTCTCCTCATTTGTTTCAGTGGAGATTCCCGACTACTTGGATCCATATTTCATTTCTTCATCATTCTTTTTTTTACACACATTTTTTTAGGAGGCAGGCAACGTTTTCCTCACGATTACCGTTCATGCAAGCGTAGGAAATTCAAGTATCCACAGAGTGTTGGGAAGAAATTCCGCGATCCCTACAGTTAGAAACCACTGATCGCATTGTGCGTAAAGTGTGAGAACATCATCTCGGGTATATTTTGTGAGTTACGCTAACACCATAGCTATGACTCTCCCTCTCGACATATGTACTCGCCATGATGGCTTTTCTTCTTTAGCATATGCCATGGCGCACGCAAGTCTATGATCGGGGCGGCATTATTTATTCAAGGAGATGCGGGTCCTAGGAGGTTCAAAGGAGATGGATTAAATATAATATAAACAATCGTGCAAGCAAGGTGAGCACACATTCAAAGTTCAATTAATGCAGCGTTTATTATTGTGTTTTTTTTGTTTTGTTTATTTATCATTTTATTGTTGTTATTATTTTTTATTTTCTTCTTTCTTTTGTTTGTTTGTTTGTCTTATTATTCACATATTCTCTTTTATTCTTTATTATTATTATTATTATATATTTTTTTATTCTATTCCTTCTTTCAATTTATGATCTTTCTTTTTTTTCTCTTTTTTTGGTTTGAATATCTATAAGCATATGTCGGCACGAATGCCAGTGGTTGAGTGCCTGGTGAATTGCTATTGGCTCGGATGCCAATGATGAAATGTTGTTGGCTTAAGTGCCAATGGATGGATTGCTGTCGGCTTAAACACTGATGATTAGAGAGCTATCGGCTTTAAATATCGATAATTAAGAAGCTGTCAGCTCAAATGCCGATGATTAATGTAATGCCCTGGATCCGTAGTAGGTCCTGTTGGATCTTTATTGGATCTTTCGGATTGGTTTCGGTGAGTTTCGGTTCGCTTTTGTGGCTTCCGAGTTGAGCTTTACGAGCCGTGTGGGTTTTTCTCACGTACTAGTTACGGAACCCTACGATGAGTTTGTTTGTCAATTCTCGCACTCGTGGATGCTACAGCGACGATGTACTCTTCGAGCCGGTCGTTTCGACTATTTTTACGTATTTTTCTGAATTTGTGCATTTTCGGCGCATTTTTAGAATTTTCAAAAATTAGGAAAATTTCCTAATTTCTTTTCTTTTTCTTTTCTTTCCCCTCTCCTCCCTTCTCATTTCGCCACCGTCATCTCTCTCTCCCGTTTTCTCTCCCGTTTCACCTCCTCAGCTCCGGCTGTAGACGGAGGACCTAGGGGCGTGTGCTGGGGACATGGTGGAGCTGGCTAGGTGCGCGATGGGGCGAGGATCGGATCGATTCTGGCGTGATCCCGTACGGTGGATTCTAAGCCGGTGGATCGGTTCGCGAGTGGTTTTCGGCGAGGTTTAGTCCTTTCGGGGCTCGGTTTCTTCGGTGGAGGTAGGGTGACAGTTCCTCACTTCTTCCTCTCCATTTTCCCTGCCATTGCACGTCGTTCGGCAAGGAAACGGTCGAGTTTGGGCTTGATTTGCCTAAACGTTGATTTTCGTGGTTTGTAGGTTGGCCGGAAAACGGCAACCATTCTTAACGTAGTTAGTTTTAAACTGACCGCTGGGATGTTAGGATCCCGTCCACGTTAATTTCGTGTTGATTGGTGTTCATTTGAGGCCGGTAGGAGTCCGGGAACCTCGGTGACCCATTTTGGGTGGATTCGTTGGAATCGCCCGGATCTTGTGTTTTTGAGCGTGCATGTGGGTTTTTAGCCTTCTTATGTTATTTTTCATCGTCGAGGGTTGTTTCCCTTGCGTTTCGGCATGAATGGGGCGTGGAACGGCCGATTTGGCCAACCGTCTGTTTTCCCGCCGTAGCCAAAGTAGCGATCATTCCAGGGACCGTCACTTGCTCTGACGGCCCCACGACTAACCGTTACATCGTCTGGGTTGGTTCGTGTTCTTTAAGGTTTTGAGAGTGTGACGGCCCAGGTCTGGCGCGTCACATCTCTCTGGCGCATTCCGTGAGACGCGCTACTTGCTTTTTGTCATTTTGCGTTGGGGTTAAGTCGGTTTCTCTAACGCGCTTGACCCAGCGCGTTAGATGGATGCAACGCGCCTTGTGCTGGCCGTTACATTCCGTTTGACCGATGCTGACCATTAGAGGCAGTGCCCATGATGGTGGTACCCCCGTGCGTCGGGTGTGTGTAACGCGCCTGCCCCATGCCGTTACATGTTGTTTTGGCCGAGTTTGGGTGGCTGTGTGCCGTTCTGTTTGTAACGGCCATGCCCTATGCGTTAGGCCAGTGTAACGCGTCCCCTCTGGACCATTACATGCTGTGTTGGCTGAGTTGGGTTGCTGCACCGTTGGATGTAACGGTGGGGACCCTGTGCATTAGGCTTTTGTAACGCGCCCTGTGCTGGCCGTTACATGCCTCTCAGCCTCTGTTTTCGTCTTGAGCCATGTGTGTAGCGCGCCTGCTCCTGCGCGTGAGGTGTGTGTAACGCGCTTGGCCCAGCGCGTTACATGGTCGAGTTGCCGTGTGTTTTTGTCTTCGGTTTGTGGCTGTAACGCGCCTGCTCTTGCGCGTCAGGCGTTTGTAACGCGCTTGGCCTAGTGCGTTACATGGTTCGAGTTCCATTGTTTTGAGTTTTGTTGGCTCTGACGGCCCCGGTCGGGTGCGTCAGGTGTGTGTAACGCTCCCGGTGCTGGCCGTTATACCCGGTTTTCTGTGTTTTAGAGTTGGTTAGGGTGGTGTGTGTGACGGCCTGTCGCCCGACCGTCACGTTGGGTGTAACGGCCTTGGTCTAGACCGTCACATACCTGTAGCGGTCTAGGGGTGGTGCGTTACATGCCTTATGCTTCGTTTTCCATCCTGTCGGTTTCTGCTTGTCTTGGCTTGGCCTTGTGGTCTGCCTGTTGTCTCGTGGATGTCTTCTGACGTCCTATGAGGGCTAAGACTACGTTGTAAGGTAGCTAGGAGTTTTCTTGCTTGAGGTAGGATTCTCTATCCTACTTTTTGTGTGCCTTCGCTCGGTTCCGGTCGACCCGGTGTGACCCAGGGGTTGACAGGTAGCCTTGTGTGTGTCTCGACTGATCTGTCTAGTTCGAGACTTTGGTTCTGGATGCCTCGAGGTGTCGCCTTACCTCGGTTTGCATGTCCAGTTGTGTCTGAGGATTTTTGGTGTTCCCTCAGGTCTCCGTGTGTCATTTTCTGCGGAGTGTCGTTTTCTCTGGCTTAGGATTAGACCGATTGGCGGCTTGTTCCGCTGTCTGTGATGATCTTGCCTTTGAGTCATTCGACTCGGGATCGTTACGTGGTAGGTCTAGTTGCTTGGTCCTGAGTCGTTTGGCAGTGGTTGTACTGCCAGTGGTGCTTCGTAGTACATGTGACAGGGCCTCTGTAGACTGTCTATACTCTAGCACTTGTGTTTTGAAGTCGTGCCTCGTGAGCCTCCACTAGTCATAGCCTGTGACATAGGCTTTTCTTAGTACGTCACCCACCAGGAGTGGTGGACGGGCAGTTCCCGTTACACGGTTTTTAAGCTAGTTCCGTGGGCCCCGGCCAACGGTAGCGTCCTACCGAGGGGAATACTAGCTAGAGACTTGGCCTAGGTAGTGGTCAGTGTGTGCACACGTGGTCAGGGACTGAGGACTTGCGTCGACGGGCGTGACCCTGACTAGTCACTCGCAGCGTGGTACTGCGGTCTTGTGTCCGTGAGGTGCCATTTTTCCTTGGAACGTCATTGTTCTTTGGACCTGGTTCTTGGTGTGTCTAGTCTCCTCCGTGCTGCACATGGTCTGGTAGGCATGACACTTGTGCCGCAGTGTAAGATGTCTGTGGATGCATCTGGCTGTTCTTCTAGTGTGAGGGTACTCCTATCACTTGACCGACGACTCTCGCACAAGTGAAATCAGGGGGAGGAGATAGAGAGGATCCACTCTAGAATTGGGGGTTGGAGAAGATGAAACCAGGGGGAGAGAGGGCTGGGGCGCAAGAAACTCTTGGGCATTCAACAAATTTTCTATCATTCATTAATTTCCAAATGGAAAATACAAGGTTTTATATGCTTCACATCAAATCAAATTTCCACCATTGGATCTAGGGATGGGGAATGAAAGGCCTAGATGAAATGTGGCCAACACACACAAAAAAAATAAAATAATCAAGGGGGGGGCCTATTGACCATGGGAGACAAGTTGAAATGGTAGGTAGCCTACCATGAAAATATTTAACCACTTGTCTACCCATGTGGCATTTGACATTCAATCCTTCTAGATGGCCACCTAGGATGGTTGACTAGCCCCACATGAGTGACATGGGCCAATGGGAAAGGGCTGAGGGCCCCCTTGCTTGTCCTACTGATAAATTACATAGAAACCCACACAATCTACGGGAATGACGCATTGGCTTACACAGCCTTACAATTGCGCATATACTTTCCCATGGATATGAAAATAAACTAAAGGACATAAATGCAAAATAAAATGTACATGCTCGGCGTCGATTCCCATCAACTCTCCCTGGGTGGGAGGAACTCGACCCCGTCGAGTAAGAGGTGCGATTGCTCGGGTACTCCGGCGGATCCGTCACCGTGCCAGGTAACGTGGGTATGTGCCACTCCAAGTGACCATCACCTGCTCATTCCATATATACTCGATATGCACAAGCTGCTACGGGCTAGAGGTGGACACTCCAAATGGGGCACTCTCAAAAGGGGAGGTGGCGGCTCGAAGACTCACTAGGAATCACCGCTGAGTCCCTATAGGTGACTAGATCCGGGGGTAAGTATAGAACTGACCCCATACTCATCGAGGAATCCACTCGCCTCTCACTCATAAGAGAACGACAACGAGCTCGCACAAGACACATGCAGACTCACCATGCACTAACACACATATGCAAATCACACAAACAATCGACTCAAAACACACCACACAAAGAAAATACACTGACTCATGCACGGACACGCAATGACATCACCCCACTAAGTGGCTGCATCCTGAGCTGTGGGAGAGTCCTCCAACTCTTCCCCCAAGGCATAGTACTCCTCGACTAGTGCCGGGTCGGCCACGTAACTGACACACTCAAGCTCGAGAGGTAAGGTTTCTCCAACACCTAGGGCTAGGGTGGCGCGAGTGGGACATTCACTATCAATGTGGCCAAACCCGTGACAGTGGAAACACTGCACTCACGACCGATTGCTCTCTCCGATAGGAGGGGCCTTACCCTTATCCTCCCAATGGGTAGGGGGTGTAGGTAACAAGGGTGGAGGTGCAGGCGCCGTGGGCAACAGGGGAGGAAGTGTCGGGGCCAGGTGACGGGCTATGTGTGCCGGGGGACGGGCAATGGGTGCCGATGGATGGGGTGGAGGTAGATCCCGTGGTGGGGGAGGTCGAGGTCTAGGAGCAAAGTGCTCTTGATGGGCGGGCTCCTGAGGATGAGCCATGTGTCCCCTCGGGTATGAACCTAAGGAGCAACGGGAATCACTACGGGGAGGAGCAAGGCTCCACCGTGGAATAGACTCGAACTCTCCCTCGAATTGCTCCATCTCGAGAGCAACTTGATATGCATCCTCTAACTTGTCCACCTTGCGGAGGAGAAGCTCATACCGTAGGTGCAGGCGTAGACCATGCCGAAACCGAGAGACGATAAGGGAATCTTCCTCTGTGGCATCACATCGCAAGTAGTATTCATCAAATTCGGCGATGTAATCAGAGACGGACCGGTCTCCTTGGGTGAGGCTTTGCCACCTCTCTATAAGACGCTGGCGGTAGGAGGTAGGGAGGTACTTCTTCCTAAGCTTCTCCCTCATCTCGGTCCACATATCGATCGGGGGTTCATGATGATGAAACAATAGATTCTCCATGTTCCTCCAATATGTTTGTGCTTGACCTAAAAGTTTCATCCTGGCAAACTTGACCTGCCTTTGGTCCGACATCTCGAACCACTCAACATATCGATCCATGCCAGCCTCCCAATCAAGATAGACCTTTGGGTCTAAGGACCCGTCAAAGGTGGGAGGGTCTGCCCGAACGGTCCTAAGGGCCCGTTCATCCATATCTTGGTCATGGGTACGCCGTGTAGGGCGACGATCATGACCATATCCCCGATGCTCATTATCGGACTCATAGTCATGCACCTCGGGGACTTCGTGCCTCCTAACAGCTACCCCTTGAACCCTTGGAGTCACGGGTTTATGAACCTGCTCCGGTTGACCTTGTGTAGGTGGGACGGATGCCTGGACAGGGGAAATCGGGTGTGCTTCAACTGGGCCTCTCTCTAGTGCGGCAACTCTCCCGACCAATCCCTGAACGGACTGGTTCGACTCAGCGGCCCTATCCTCTACGGCCTTCATCCTCTCTTCTGGGCGGGTGCCTAGGCCATTCACTCGTGTACTCATCCCTTCCATCCTATCCATCCGGGTACTTAAATCACCCATTTGTGTATCTAACCCATCGAGATGTGTATGCAATCCTTGCACTTGTCCCATAAGATTTTGGAACATTTCGACCACAGCTGACGCATCGAGACTAGTGGCTCGGGGATCCGCCATAGGTGGTGGTGGGGGTGAGTACTGTGTACCTCTACGAGTGGGCATGCAAGCACACGGGATAGGAAACATCGACTAATGCAAATGCACACTACAAGATGATGCACTTAGACTTAACCAAAACTCGGTACGTGGCGGAGATAACCGATCCGAAGATCACTCGCGCAAGTGTGCGGCCTTCCGGTAGGCATAGCCTAACGTTCGGACAACACCTTTTGATATACCGGGTTATTGGGATGCAATGCAAAAAGACACACTTTTTTTTTGTTTTAAAACAATGATGACCCTAAACACGACTTAGACAATGACTAATGGCTAGACGTAAATGACACTTTTTTTGACGCCCTAGACTCAAACTCGCTCTAATACCAAATTGATGTGGGATGGACCACGGACACGACAAGCTCACGATTATCCCTTAACGAGGGAAGCGTCGGACGTGCGCGGTTGAGAAACCGGCAATGAGCTAGGGTGATCGGCTCTCTTTTATGCCCGGATAGGGTCACGGGACGGTCTCTCTCTCTCTCGCAGTAGCGGTAATAAATATTATATAGCAAGCTAGATATCCCTACACATGCTCTCTAGCAGCGGCATAAAGATATATATACGAAAGAAAGCAAATGCCGAGAAGGGAGCGAAAATGATACCTCCACGATACGGGCGTGGGGAAGACGGACCGGGCCGATCTCGTACTCCTGGAATAAATATTACACAATAATGATAGCAATGAAATATCACCCACTCCACGCAGGGAGGTAAAGGGCTACACAAGTGGGCCCGGGAGGACCGATTTCGGGTTGACGGGCGGCTTCACGCGTAGCTTTGGCAGCACACGTACTCGCGACCGTGGGGCCCGCGTGCTGGCCGGAGGGGTCGTGTGTGACCGAGCGGCACCGCTGTAGTGGGGATGCTTGGGAAAGCGCTCCCTGAGATGGCGGCACGCTGGAACATCGACCGGAGGCCGGGCGGCTCCGTTCGGCACCCGTCGGAAAAACTTCCCACGGATTTGCAACTTCTGTTTTTAGGCGCGCGCTCCGGCAAGAACAGACGCTGCGATCAGCCCCAATGTCGGATCGACACGAAACTGGCACCGTTGGAAAGCTAAATCAAAATACTTCGATCTAAAACCAGAGAGAAAAAATATAGTGCTCTAGATCTGGCCTTGACCGAATTTCCAAGCTGCTATTGTACAGTGGAAGAAATCTCAGATCAGCAGGGAACTTTCTTGAGAGTTGGCATTGACTGATAGGTAGACCTCCGAATCTGAAGTTGGATTCTTCAGCAAAGTTGTGACGATTCAAGAGAGAAAATTGGGGATATTTTTTGTGAAAGGTTTTATGGAGAATTGAATTTTCTAGAAATTTTCTACTGGCGGTGGGTCGGATCTGGACTGAAGCAGACAGAACAGATTTGGGAACTTGGATGAATTTTAGAAAATATGTGGCGGGCTGAAGAAAAATCAAGAAAATTCGTGGAGATAGGGGAAGGTGGACAAAATCTCTAATCAAATTGGGGTTTCCTGGGAAAATCAAAAAAAGGGTCTAATATGGGAAACTCAGGCGGACTGTCACAGTGAGAAGATAGCTAACAGATCTGGGAAGGGGTTGAAAACCGAAAATGGGAAAATAGGAAAAGAAGGAATTTGGGCGTGAAAATTTTTGTGGAGATGGGGTTTCTAGTGGGAAACAAACCCTGAAAACTTCAAATCAAGAAGATGTCGAAGTTGAGCGCAGGAATTCTCGTAGTAGACCTCTATTCTGTAAAATAGAACCTTGGCAGCACTTCAGAATCGGCGTCGCGGCGGCTCGTTGGCGGCACGAACGGCGGCGGCGGCACCGGAGATGAACTCAGAGATTGAGGGGGAGGAGATAGAGAGGATCCACTCTAGAATTGGGGGTTGGAGAAGATGAAACAGGGGGAGAGAGGGCTGGGGCGCAAGAAGCTCTTGGGCATTCAATAAATTTTCTATCATTCATTAATTTCTAAATGGAAAATACAAGGTTTTATATGCTTCACATCAAATCAAATTCCCACCATTGGATCTAGGGATGG